>SNQJ01S0240970.1:0-13503 GCA_010110895.2 Picea sitchensis
AACAAGAAGGGTATCCTTCATCAGCATCAGGCGAGAGAGGTCTGCATCATCAGTGGCATCTGGAGGACAGTATCGTCAATATCATCTTGAAACATTGTCTAGCACATTTATGAGTCATCATAAGTTTTCTTCATCAATAGCATAATCATTCTCAAAAGAATGCTATCATCATCTGCATCAAATATGTATAAAAAATGATACCTCATCACAACACTAGGCTGGCACATCACAGTACTACACTAGCTCAATGTCACAATGGTTAAGCTGGTAGCTCAGTGTTAGTCACATCTTGCTTTACGTCTAACAACTTGGTCAAAAGCAAGTAATATCATCATCTTGCTTTACATCTAACAACTAGGTCAGAAGCAAGGAATCACAGTGTCATGCTTTACGTCTAACAACTAGGTCAAAAGCATGACTCATCTTGCTTTACATCTAACAACGAGGTCAGAAGCAAGGAACACATCAACATCTCGCTTTACGTCTAACAACGAGGTCAGAAGTGAGGAATCACAAATGATTAATCCCTCAATGGGGTTTAATCCAATAACAACAATAATAATAATGACATGATTAATCTGGGTAAATGGGGATTTAATCAAATAACAAAATAATAATAAGAATGCTCTTTCGTGGTTAAGCATTATTTCAACACTCCCCATTAAAAAAGAAGGGTATCATCCTCACTCAGCATCAGGCGAGAGAGAGATCTGCATACCGTGGTGGCATCTGAGGACAGTATCGTCAATATCATCTTGAAACATTGTCTGTGCGCACATTTATGAGTCATCATAAGTTTCTCATCAATAGCATAATCATTCTCAAAAGAATGCTATCATCATCTGCATCAAATATGTATAAAAATGATACCTCATCACAACACTAGGCTGGCACATCACAGTACTACACCAGCTCAATGTCACAAATGGTTAAGCTGGTAGCTCAGTGTTAGTCAGCATCTTGCTTTACGCTTAACAACTTGGTCAAAAGCAAGTAATACTACTATCTTGCTTTTACATCTAACAACTAGGCTGTGAAGCAGAATCACAGTGTCATGCTTTTACGTTCAACAACTAGGGTCGTTTACGACTCCATCTTGTTTTTACGTCTAACAGAGAAGTCAGAAGCAAGGAACATATTCAACATCTCGCTTTACGCCTACCAACGCAGGTCAGAAGTGAGGAATCAATAACGCCATCCTTTATCATTTCCAACAACTAAGTCGTACATGACTCATCTTGCTTTTACGCCTAACAACGAGGTCGGGCGGTAGAACTAGCGGCGCTATGTTTCTACGTGGTAAATAACCAGGTCAGAAGCATAACTCATCTTGTTTTTACATCTAACAACGCAGGTCGGGCAAGGATCAGTACAAAATCATGATTTACATCTAACAACAGGTCGGGCTACGACTCATCTTGTTTTACATCTAACAACAGCTCGTATAAGGACTACACTACCATGCTTTATGTCTAACAAAATGGTGGTCGGGTTAATGACTCATCTTTCTTTATACCCAAATGTTGAGGTCGGGTTATGATCAGCACATCGCCATGCTTTAAGTTCCACCAATGAGGTCGGGCTAATGACTTCTTACTTCGTTTTTACGCCCAACAACGCATGTCGTAATCACGATCACACTCTACGCCATGATTTACCGCCTAACAACGGCGGTCGGCGAGCGACTCATCTTCCTACGCCTAACAGGTCAAGCAAGGAATAACCCATCCCCTTTTTAGGGGAGGGTCCTTCAATAACAAGCTTATCTCGAAAAGTGTTCAAACTTTACACGTAGATAGAGGGTTAGTCAACACATCAGCAACCCGTTCATCCACCGTATAATGTATTGAGTCAAGGTTCCCTTCTGTACCATGTCCTGGATGAAATGATAGTGGATCTCTATGTACTTGACCTCGCCATGAACACGTGATTCTCCGCTATTTTAATGCAAATTTTGATTTCATAAATTGTTTTGCCTTTATCTCCAAACCAAATAGGCTCGCTGCCAATTCTAGTTTGGTATAGTCTGCAGCCCAGCGTAACATGGCAATGTACTCTTACTTTCGCTAGCCAGAGAAATACCGGATTTCTTTTCCTACTATGCCATTTGAGATCATAGTCGATCCCAAATTGAAACAACATCCGGAAGTTTTTCTGTCGTAAAGAACGCCCCTCGCCCCACCGGTGACGGGATATCCACTTAGTGTGAAGTCATGTGATCTCCATCATAGCCGAGACCATAATCCACTGTACCTTTAAGGTACCTCATCACATGTTTTGCGAGCCCACTAGGTGAACACGTCAATCTCCTGAATCAATTGTTGTGTTCACATCGGTGAAAATGGGATAAGCCCAAATCAAAGCCCCGCGCACGTCCAATAAATCAGCTGTTATGTACTCCATCAAATCAACGCAGTCTCAACTTTGTTCGCCACCAAGGCTCACCGTTCAACCTTCAACATTGTTCCAATAAAGCATCTTTCCATTCTAAACGTACAACGCACAACACAGTTCTGCCTGCTTTATATTCAGCTACACGCTTAATAAGTCATCCACATACATTAATAGTATTATCGGTTCATTATCCATGATCTTGAAGTAGAGATTTGAATCGCTTTACTTTGGTAAAGCCCAAGTCGCCAAGAAACTGCCTATACCGTGGCCATACTAAGATCTGGGAGCTTGCTTCAGTCCGGATAAGGCTTTCTTCAATCAACAGACATGAGACTTCCTGCTTTCAACTTCAACTTCGTTGTCGTATATACACTTCCTCTTCAATGCCACCATTCAGAAAATTTGTCTTCACATCCATCCGGTGCAACTTCCATTTCATCCTGGTAGCAAGAGCTATAATGGTTCTGATCATGTATCCGCCAATGTGAGAGAATGTCTCTTCATAGTCGCATTCCTTCCTTCCGGGAAAAGCCACCAGCGACAAATCTTCTCTATATTTCAATACTTCCATGAGCGATGTTTTATATTGAAGAGCTTCATTTTGATGATACCATATCCCTACTTTTGGTCTGGGAACAATTTCCATACATCATTCTTTATTATGGATTGGTATTCCTCTGGTCATGGAATCGGCCCATTCCTTCTCTTTTGATGGCCTCTTCAAAACATGTATTCCTCATCAAGTAAATTGGTAATAATCAGCTCTGTAACTGAATGAAATGGCTGGTCTCTTAACTGCCTTGTGGTTCTTCTGGAACACCATACTTCTTCTCCATATTGAATAAACTCTCTTGCCTAAGCAAACTTTTATGGGAGGTTGTCATTTGAGGAGGTTCTTGGACTCTCTCATCATGATCTCGTGAGTCTCCTCAATGTGGAAGCGCGGCTTCCTTACGTGTTCTGCACTGGAACTTCCCTCACTGGGATTATGTCGCCCCGATTTGCATGTGTTCTCTTCATATACCCTCTTTCTGCCGCATCTTCTCAATTTTAAGTGCAACTTTCATCAAAGGTCACGCCCCGATCTCAATATGGCAATGACCGGTATGAAGGCTTTGAGACCCCATTAAATATTCCCTTCTTTCTTCAAGGTTCCAACTTTGTTTCTGTTTTCTTCAGGTATATGAATAAGCAATGGATAGCCAAATATTTTGAGATGGATTACCTCGCTTCTTTTCTGGTGAACATCTCTTTCCGTGTCTTTGATTCCAAGTGCACTATGGGACAATCAATTCGTGCACATAAACAACTCCATTGCTACTTTCTACCCATAAGCACATAGGAAGATTTTGATCATGCATTATTGGATTGGTTGTTTCAAAGATGGTTCTATTCTTCCATTCAAATATACCATTTTGTTGGGGATCTTGATCCCAACATCTTTTGGAGATATTCATGAATCTTTGAGGTATATTCTCCTCCATTATCCTGGACTCCACTCATTCTAATCTTTCCTGCTGCAGGGTTCTCTATCAAGGTTTTGAATCCCTTGATCTTGTTGAACACTTCAAATATATCCAAAATAGTCATTAATGAATGATACACAGTGTACATACCCATTAATGGAGGATGATGATATTGGGCCACATACACCGTAATGAATGAGTTCAGGACTCCTTCTGCCTTGCTATCACTCTTCAAAAATAGGTTCTTGACGTTATTTCCTTTTGCACATCCATTTCATATGCTTTCATGGTCACCTTGAGTTCTCGTAAAACCTGCGGATAACTTTGCATATGTATGGTAGTTTAGTTGATGTGAGCTAATCTTCTAGAGTTCAGGTGATTCTTCTACATGCGGGGTCATGGCGCCTTTCCGAAAGTGACCTGCACCTCTTTTTCCACCGATGATTGCTTCATTTTATGATCTCTCCTTCAACACGTTTCCTTCTGCAACCTTCGCTTATAGCTTCCTCATGTGACCTGAGGCAAAAGAATAAATAGGTGGATGGATGGAGGAAGGAGGAAGGAAAGGAAGATGGACGAAATGGACGAATGAGGAGGACGGACGGAAGACATGGAATGGAGCCGGATGGAGGAAGGAGGATGGATGACGGGACGGATGGATGGATGGAGGACGGAGGACGGAGGAAAGATCGGATTCCCGGAATGGAAGGACGGAGGAGGACATGGAAGGAATGGAAATGGATGGAAGGAAGGATGGACTGGACTGACCGGAGGAATGGAGGAGTGAGGAATGGAGGACGGAATGGATTGAAATGGATGGAATGGATGGAGGAGGAATGGATGGAGGAGGAAGGAATGGAAGGAGGACGGAATGGGACGATGGAATGGAAGGAAATGGATGGAATGGATGGATGGAATGGATGGAAGGGATGGAGGATGGATGGATGGATGGACGGATGACGCCGGATGGATGGATGGATGGATGGAAGGAAGGAAGGATGGAATGGAATGGAGGAAGGATGGATGGAATGGATGGACGGATGGAATGGAAATGGACGGAGGGACATGGAGGGATGGAATGGAAAGATGGATGGACGGATGGACGGATGGAGGATGGAATGGAGGGAGGTGGATGGATGGAAGGTGGAGGGATGGATGGACAGGATGGATGGAATGGATGGATGGATGGATGAAGGAATGGAAGGATGAAATGGGACAGGATGGATGGATGGATGGAATGGATGGAAATGGATGGAAATGGAAATGGACACGGATGGAATGGACAGCCCGTTTGCCATTTTCCCGTGGATGTTTCAATCTGGAGTTAGAGGGTTTTACCACATGTAAATATTTTGTCTACTGTGTGATTGAATCTGATGTGCATTTGTCTATTTCTTCTGTGTGTTAGATCTCAGTGGGCTTATGTACCAACAAGTGGTATCAGAGGGAGACGTTGACATAATCCAAGGTCAGAGGCATAAGGGAAGACAAAGGCCCCAAACATACGATCTGGTTTGCCTGTGTGATCTGGGCTACCTGTGAGTGAGGAAAGGATGCAGTTGACGTGTAAGAAAGGAAGAGAAGGCGTGAAGGAGCCTTGGTTGCAGATGTTGTCTAGAAGAGAAATCGCTATAGGTTGCGGGTAGAGATGCTTCTCTTCTCGATTTGAGCTTCAACAAGTACCTGGGAGAAATTGTTGAGGCCAGGTGTTTTAAAGAGCTGTCGGAAGACTCAAATTTGAAGAAATAATTGATTGATTCACCCACAAATTTATTTCGATTTGGTGTCGATTTGATCTTTTTTCACAATGTCTTCTTTCAATTCACATTCAAACCCCAATGTCTTTCCTTCGACCCCAGGTAAGGTGAAGATGGAAAGAAGTAATATCTATTTCGGTCGAGGGAGTACTCGATGACAAAGCTCTGTGGCGAAATTGTTCTTCTGGACAGTTGTCATTGTGGGTTTGATCGTGATTTTTCTTCATGAGATATTCTTCCCCTGTAGAGACAAGAAGGCTCCTCAACACTCCGCACTGGGGTGGGCATGATTGGGAAAAAAGCGTGAGTTATTCGTGCCGCATGAAGACAGAGAAAGGGATCATTGTTCTGGTCACGGGCGCGGTGGGGTTCGTCGGCAGTTATGTAACTCTGACCTTGAAGAGTTTTCCTAACAGAAAAAAGAGTCGCTACCAATTTGAGGATTTTGTGTGTGAGGAGAGTATCTTTTGAACAGTGTCGATGCTTTCTTCCTTTGTCTCTCCTCGCTGCATAGAGGATACCTTGGAGAAATCTGCCATCCTAGAGGATTAGAGCACCAGATCGTCTATCTAGAGAACACTGACATGGAGGAATTGTAATTCTCATGGATTCGTTCATTTATGCAAATTGAAGTGAGTCACGGTTGATGTGTCTCTGAGAAGCCACCATTGTTTGAACAGTCACTAGCTCTATGCAAAAATGAGATAAAGGTCACCTTACATTGGCGCAGGTCTTGAAGATCGGATCTGGGCATGAGCGACAGAGGAACCTACTGTCAAATTTTTTGATGGCTCTTGCTGGATGAATTGCGTTGTGGCAGTAGGTCACATGAAATCCAGCGACATGAGAGGGATCCTGTTGAATTACAGTTGTTGCAGAAAGGTGGACCGCACGTCTAACCTTTTGGATTCTTGACCTCTGATCCATCGGGAGGAGCGACAACATCTGTGTGCTCTTTTTCCATGTAAATAAATCTGCACGAAGTTTCAGATGTATTTTTCATATTAGCTGTCGATTGGACACTCAAAGGCGTACACATATGGTAAAGTAAACGATATATTTTGTACTTTGAAATATTTTCTTTTTCAAAAGAGTGGATCGAGAAAATATTGCATGGTGGGTTTAATGTTTGGAGGTATAAGATGAATGACTTTATGCATTTAATAAACTTTTAAATTCACTAAAAACAAAATTATAACAAATTTTGAAATGAGGATGAAATCATTCCTCCATATCTAAGCTTGGTTTTATAATCTTTGTTTTGGTCACGTGAGGAAATGGAAAAGGTGTGTAAGTTTTGAAGTGCAGGTGCTCTGAGGATTTTAGCTTTGGGTGATCAATGTAAAATGAGGTGGTGCCCTTAGTGGCAAGCATGGCATGACAAAGTCACCATTGCGGTAAAGCAATGGATGAGAGAAGTGCTGGTGCAGCAACTAGAGAAACGGTAATAGCAAGCACTCATGAAAAGCATTTCATAGAGTTGCAAATTTATTATTATATGTAATTGGGCATACGGCTGTAAGACATGTGTACTTTTGTTTTCGTTGATAAAGTCTAGACGTAGGATTAGGTGATAGGGGTGTGTTTCACATCTTGTTTCCCGTAGTTTGATGTCCATCAAATTGCATGTAATGAATCCTCTTTAGGCTATGTGTAACTCTATTGTAAATTGAATCGATATTTGAGGTGAATGTTTACTTCGGTCGGATTTGGTCAAGGGGATGTTCATGTTAAGGCGGAGATAGGACTCCATTTGAAAGGTGCCTGGAGGTGAGTTGGTTTCAAGCTCACTTGGCAGGCTTCGTCATTGTTTTGGTGAAGGTCTCGAACACAGGGTTCAAGGTGGAGCATTGAAGTTGCTCAAGATCGTGACACGAGAGTTGTTTGCAAATCTCAAGTAATTATTGTATGGCCCGGAACTCGAAAGGTGCAAGTTTGTACAAGATGTTGAATCCTTTATGGTGAGCCAAAATTTACAAGAAGTGACTCCAACCATTGTTTTTATGGTACTCACTATCTTGGATTTTAGGTTGTTGACAGTATGCTTATTGCAAGCAGTAGCATGGCCAAGATCAACAGATTGGCTCAGTTGACTTGGACATTAGAGATCAAGGATCTGGGAGCAGCCAAAACAATCTTTAGCATAGAAATTCACAGAGACGGGATTGGTGGTAAGGTTTGGGTTATCACAACTTGAGTACATGGTAATGAAACTCAGTAAATTCAATATGAATGATGTGAAACTCCGGTAAAATCTTTTTGGCTTTCCATTATAATTTTTCTTCAAAGCTAGGTCCAAGTGATGAAGAAGAAAAAAGGTTATATGTCTCGCGGTAGAGTGCAAAGTTAGTAGAAAGATTGATGATTGCAATGAAAGGATGAGATATTTCACGTGCAATTGGTGTTGTAAGTGGTCACATAACAAATCGAGGTGGAGCAATGAAATGGTTGCTTCGGTTCTGAAAGCACCGGTATCACCTATCTTCATCTTGCAAGAAGGTGATGAATTGACAATGGCATGACATCATGTTAATTGTTGTGAAGGTATATCGTTGAATGTGACAACCAATTCACAGCCGGTTTCAATAAGATGGTGTTTTGGGGTTTTAGTTAAAATCCACTAGCAAGAATAGGGGCAAAGATTCAAATGGTCACTTTTATGTAACCGGGAAGAGTAATTTTAAAATGGAATGCCTTAGAGGATGAGAGCTGTGGGCTTCAGCCCTCTCCGAAATGGATGTAATCTCCTGTTCTTAATAGAAAAGATTCTCATCATTTTCTCGTGGATGTTTCCCTCTGGAATTAGAGGGTTTTAACACATAAATCTTTTGTCCACTGTATGATTGAATCTTCTATGCATCTATTTGTTTCTTCTGTGTGTTAGATCTCGGTGAACTTATATCCCAACACCTATTACTTAAAGCCATGTAATATGTGTTTCAAATCTTCCACCAACCAAAACAAGTGCCAAAGTAGCGTTCCATCTCCCATGGCACCTCAGTCCACTCCAAAATTTGAATAACGTAGTATAAAGTGTTGGCCTCTCGATGGAGGGTAAATGACAAGTGGTTCAGAGGGACTTTTGGAGGGAAAAGTGCTAGCACACTCCTTCAAAGTACTTTGGGACCATTGGATTGAGGGAGTGAGATCGAATATGAGGGAGGACTTTAGAGGCAAAACTGAATGATGCCACCTGATATCCCATGCACTCCGAGGTACGAGGTACGAGCCCGAGCTCTTGTGTGAAAACTGGGAGGCTCTTGTGTCAGCTTAAGGAAGGGCGTTGAGATGCTTGAGGAAAGCTATTACTTCATCTCTTATCCATAATTAAATAATTAAAATACAAACATTAATTGATAGTACAGATCATTGACATTAAAGGACAAGGGACAATCATTCTAACCCACATTTCAAATAGAAATTTGTCAATATAATTCATCTTAATTACAAACTACAATCTAGCTCATCACAAATGTCATTTAAAAATATAATAATAAAAATATAATAATAAGTGTGTTTGAGTTCATCCAAATAATTGAAATAGGTTTTAGCTAAATGTTCTGTAATTTTTAGGGGTTTTGGTAGAATCCAGCTAAATAAATTTGGGACAAAATTGTTAATTTTGTTATTTAAATTGCATTTTAAATACATAAATAAATTCAACACTAAAAAAATTACCGTAATGAAAAACATCCAAAAAAAATAAACTTTTAAACACTAACACTACAATGAAACACTACAATGAAATATATGATTTCAACCGTCTTCAAATGAATTACCAGATTCCAAAAAAGATCACCAGAAATAAAGCCATATGAATACCATTTATAAAACGTTCAAACTGACATTGGAAATCTTTAAATTTAGAACGTTGAGTTGAGAAATCCATCTGCCAGCTCATAATGAATTTGAAAAAATTGTAATTTTTAAGTGTTAAATGATGAAGTTGGAAAATTGTAAATATGTTTTCATCAACATATTTGGTCAAGATGCCAAACGATTAAACGGCTCCATTCAAAAGCCCTTTTGCTCTATTCTGGCCAACGCCCAGAGTAATGTCGTGGTGTAGCTTAACGTTACACCTCCACAGACGACCTTTGCGAGTCTCAATGGCGACCAACCAATATAAATCAAGACGTATTTCCTGGATTTTAAGAATAATATAAATCAACTTAGCGAACGACGCCGAGAGAATGGAAGAATGCATATTGACTTTCCTATTGCATCACGTGATTCCCATTATTTCAAAAATCGTTACAAAATCGATCCTCACACAGGGAGATCAACTAAGACGAAGAGACTATATAGAATATAAGCTGCCTTCTTACTCTGATAAAGAGGTCGAAGAAGTGGAATATAAAGATCATTATATCCGTCAAAATACGCCCCTGAAAACAGCACTGGACAGCTGAAGAGCTAAGAGCAGCAGACAATCATGTTTCCGAAATAGATATCTCCAACAATCATGTTTCCGAAGGGTAATAGTAGATGCCAACAATCATGATAGTTATCATTATGATCATGCACTGGACACCAGTTATGCTATTAATCCTGAAGCTGAAGAGCTAAGAGCAGCAGACAATCATGTTGCTGAAATAGATATCTCCAAATCATGGTGCCAATTACTGTCGGAGGATGGCATGGGAGATTATCAGTACGATCAATTGGTGTCAATCAATGGCCTTAAATCGAACAGCATTATAAGCACCAGTTATGGAACAGATGAGCTTCACCTGTCGCCCTTTTTCCCCTGTCGAAGTAAAATGTTACAGGGCGAGGATGATTCTTCATCTTCTTGTAACTTATTCGACGAGGATTTTATCGTTGTCCCTGCTTCTAGCCATTATGGATTTTATGGATTTTATCGTTGTCCCTTCTTGTAACTTATTCTTCCAGAGATTGCCGCATTCTGTGCATTTTAATTCGATATATTTAGAGAGTTTAATGGAGTTGGGAGAGCTATCATCCCTTCTTCCATAGATTATAGCAGATCACAGAAACAGAAATAGATTGCCAGTACCCATTCAGAAATACCATATCACTGCTTCTAGCCTAGGAGAAAAATATTCCTGATACCTAATTTACCTATTTTGGACAAATCAACCAGTCATGGGAGTGTATTGGCCGTATGGATTTTATCGTTGTCCTGCGTATCTGCCGCACATGGATTTAAGGCTACCAAGACATTATTTTGAATACATGTCAGTTCACGATGTTGAACTTGTATAGTTACATTCTAATTTTTAATTATACATTTATGTTGGCATCAGAGTTATGTATCTCTAATTTTTATTATACATTTTATTTTTTTACTATACATTTTTGTCAATGGTATTTGTTTCGAATTTACATTAATGGGTAGATAAGTAACAGTATAAACGTTTATATTTTGGTTTTCTTTTCTGGATATTATCAAGTCGATTTTATTTCAATTTTTTGGATATTATCAAGTCGATTTTATTTCAATTTTTGTTAGAAATTATTGGATGCATAGATTTTAATGATTAAATTTGAATAATCTTAATGTTTTATAGGTTTTTCATTATATTATTTAAAACAAAATTTAAATAATAAAAAAAATACAATTTCACTCAAATTTATATAACCAAAAAACACAAAAAAAATAAAAAAATATTTAAAGCAAATAAAATAATAAAAACTATCGACTGCATGTAATGCGAAGCTAATTAAGGAAAAATACAGGAATCAAAATATAGCTCCATAACAACAAAAAGAATGATCGAAGTTAGTGATTTGAAAATTCCTTATTAATGCCAGATTTTTGAATGCTTCACAAGCTAATGCCAGAAAAAATGCTTCCCGTGCACTTGAATACGAGAGTTTATTTTATCATTATCCATTTTAGTTTTTAGTTTTTTTAATTGTATTACATATTTGATAAATTTATTTATTTAATTAATTATTTCTAAAATGATGTTATTTTTATAATTAAAATATATATTTTACATATATTTGTTATCAACATTTAATAAAAAAATAAAACATCTAAGTTTAATGTGAGTGGTATGCAAACACTTTTTATTAAGTTTACTTCTTCATTCTACTATATTTACTTTCTGAAATATAGCAGAAGTTATTAATAATCAGTATTAAAGCAATATTATATAAATTCATTTTAAATTGTTCATAAAAAAAATTCACTTCATATTTATCTAATATAAATAAAAAGACCAAAATTATATAATTGTACTTCATATTAAACCAATTAAAAGTCTCCAATCAAGTGACTAGCATCTTAACTTACTCCATCTATAAACTCAGTCATATATCGTGTGTTTAATTCCATCTACAACCCATCTTTTGGTAATGTATCAGTTATTATGTTCATCTTTTTAGACATGTTGGTAGATAATGTTTGAAAACCCAACCTCCATTCTTTTCACTCATTTCAACAAAAAGAAAAGAAGTAAGACTAATTTCTCCATTGTGAATAATCCATTTATCTAATTGATAATGATGGATAAATCATCAAATTGTTGGTTTTTCATATGAGTTGATATTGTATATGAATATGCTATTAAAATAATGAGTGTTCCATATATAAAGAACCTATGGTGATCATCCATATCATAAATATCATCAAATATCATGTCATCTATTATATATATATATAGAGAGAGAGAGAGAGAGGGGGGGGGATGTCTTCTTGATGTTGTCCAAACATTAACACTCCCTCTCAATGAGGAATGTATTCTTCATCATGCTAAAGCTTGTCTTTGAAGTATACAAACTTCACTCTAGACTCATGACACTTGTCACTCTTCAGAGATGTCTCTCTCCCACTTGAACTAAGGGGAAACTCCTTTTGTGGCTCTCCCTTTGAGGCAATTGAATTCCTCCGAGACCAAACTCACTCTGGGTCTGCATGTGATAGCATCTAAAATCATTAAGTCTTTATCATTCCAATTCAAATCACCATGACTAAGGAAAAAGATCATACCAAGGTCATTTACCATCGGTACACCCCTGTGAGTGAATGTGAGCCCAAATCTATTTGATACATGGAAAACACCTCAAGCACCTCAAGTCCATATCACTCCTTGTCATGATCAAGGAAGGACTACGCTTGGGCCCATTTATCACAAGTACACCCTTGTAATAAATGTATCCTATCTCCATTGGTCTGTAGCCCAATCTAGGAGAATGTATGCTCGATGTTTACTAGGGCCATTCACTAGTGTTTATACTCATCATATAGTTGGTATCCACAAGAATTGAGCTAGCTCATCCTACAAGGGGTGGCGAGTCCCTTGGGGATGATCAAGCTAAGTCATCTTGGACCATACTTGACATATCAAGGTTCCCTCATGAAACCAATGTCTCAATTCACTCATGAACTGTGTCCATACTGGACATCTCATGGTTCCCTCATGGAACACATGTCGAAGACATATCAAGGTTTCCTCATGGAAACCATGTCTTCTCTAGGACACATCGAGGTTCCCTCATGGACCCAATGTCCCCCAAGACATATCGAGGTTTCCTCATGAAACCAATGTCTTGGTTCCTTCATCTAACCATCTGAAGCACATCAGGATGAAGTCCACATTCCCCCCTACTAGTCCACACAGGACCCTCTTGGGAGAATGTCTCTCGCTTGTTTCCTCAAACATCAACACTCCCTCTTAACTTGGACAATATCTTTCTCCTATGTCTTCATCATGTAGTCCACTGATATCACACAACTACTGATATCAACTAGTATCACACAACTACTACCATACTATCGATAGCTCAAATCATCTTTCACGGTCTCTTTGATAAAGCAGTAGCATGCAACTACTTCCAAGCGATCTAGTAGTCTCCATGGAAATCAGCTAGTAGCACACAACTACTACAATGTTATCCAATAGAACACGACTATG
>SNQJ01S0240973.1:0-13503 GCA_010110895.2 Picea sitchensis
GTATTTTATGAATGTTATCTGTGTGTTTTTATGTTGTAGATGTATGAATAGGTTTCAATTTGCAGGAGTTAGATAGAATTCTCTATCTGTGAGTTGATGAGTCGTTCTAGGTTCTTTTGGGCTTGTGCAAGGAGTGCACAACAGAGCGTTGAAACTCTGTGAAGCCAATGCAAGGAGCGTGTGCTTGAATTATGTTTGGAATTCAAGAGGAAAACGTGTCAGGTAGGCACACTAGAGCAATCTCAAACTCAGAAGGAGCCTCGAAATTACTGAACACTCTAGAGGAAATATTGTGCAAAGAAAGCGCAGCCAGAGTTGTTGAATACTCTTTAAGCTCAACAGGGAGTGCTTTGAGCAAGTGCAAGGAGTGCACGAGAATCCCTTTGAGGAGAAAAGGGATTGAGACCTCTAAGGTTTGAGTAGTTGAAGCTCAGGTAAAACTGAGTTGTTGATTACTCTGTAAGCTTTGCAAGGGTGCATTGAGCAGGGGGTGCAAGGAGTGCACAATACCAATGCTTTTCTAAAGTGTTGGAGAAATTGAGGAGAACAGAGTTGTTGAACACTCTGAAGGAAGGCTCAACAAGGTGTGCTTCGAGCAATGCAAGTGTGCACATAAACTCTACAAGGAGTTGCAGAAGCAAGAACTTTCAGGTTCAGATAGCTCAGGAGGAAGAGCGTTGAGTTGCCAGGAGGGCATCAAAAATATTCTAGGTAAGAAGAAGGGCTGAGACCCATAGAAATTTCAAGTAGTTTCAAGCTCAGGAGAGATAGTGCCTTTGTGCATAGAGCCTCAACAAAGAGTGCACAGGGCTACGCAAGGAGCGCCCAGGCCAATTCGTTCTCGGACTCATTGTTCAGAATAAAATAGCTAAGTGTTGCAAAGTTCCAAGGCCGCAAGGTGTGCGTCCAAGGTTTTAAAACTTGGGAGGAACAAGCTCAAGAGGTATAGCACTAGTCGAGGTCGTGTGGTTAGAGTCCGGCCAAGGGATCAAAGGTCGAAGCCTTGGAAAAATCTAAAGGATCTTTCGTTGGAAGGAAGGTGAAGTGCATAGAAGGGAGAGGCTACAAAAGCCATCGATCTCGACGGGAGAGCGATCTGGACTGCCAGATCTACATCCAGACCAGCGGAGGAGCGTATAGAAGAAGGTTATCGAAGGCAAGAAACAGACAGACAAGATCCGTTCGGGAGGTCGTTAGTGATCTAACAATTGTTAGATCTGAAGAAGTTGCACGGGACTTGAGCGTAGTAGAGTTCCAACCCCCGAGGGTCCAAATTAGTTGCGGTCATCAGATCTCGCGGGGACACGTGTCATGTAATCCCATATTTCGGCGCTAGAACGCTTCGGTGGAACTGGAGGTGAATCCCCATAAGCCCAGGCTTATGAGAGACCAAAGGCCCGAACCCCATCCTAACCGTCGAATCAAGGGACACACGACAATAGATTGAGCCCTTTATGGGTTCGTTATTCGAGACAAAGAGCAACAAAAGGAGCGGAGGAAGAACTCCTGGAGGCCGAAGTCCTGGAGTCCATCAGGACCGTTAGTCCAAAGGGCAGTTGTCAGCTGATTAGAGAGTTTGAGGAAGCAACTGCGAAGATATACCAGGAGATCGCCTGAGAATTGATGACCGTCATATCAGGGAAAGTTGCATGAAGGATAGCCTTTAAGGCCTTCGACACTCCGTGTATCCAGGGTTTTAAAGGATGTATAAGGAGCGAGATCATCGAAGTCCCGAAGGAGCGAAGTAAATCGTGACTGCTCGATCCCCGAGACATGCGGCAAAGATACGTGTATTCGAGGGAGAGACACTCCGGGAGGAAGTCTGTGTAGTGGAGCGAAGAATTCCTTAAGCCCATAGGCTGGAGTTCACTGGAACCGTTGATCTGTCGCAGACACGCATCATAAGATCCGTCTTCTTTGAGGATTGTTCCTCCAAGAGAGAATCCAAGAGGGAGCGTTGACCCACAGTTACTCGAAGCCCGGAGCGTTATCTTCGATCGTCAATTTGGAGGTGGACACATGAAGCAATCTCGTGAACTCAGAGGCATCACACTTCAGGAGCTTGTAGAAGTGTCAGGTGCCAAGAGTCCTGAAGCCTGAAGGTTTAGCGTTTCTTGAGTTAAGCCCTAGATCACAGACCGGGTTCATATGAGGAAAGGGGCCTAGCGCCTGTAATTCAAAATTTTAAAAGGAAAAAGCGTCAGCAAAGCCCCTGTGGGTTTCATAGAACCTGCGCCTTAGGAAGAAAGGGGCTTGTGTAAACTTGTTTTGGGGTCCGACAAGGGCCCTAAGAGTTAATCAAACTCTAGTTCTTGAACGATCCTAGACCGGGAGGTCAAGCAGCCCCGGGTGAGAGAGGTGGTTCTGCATTGTGCAGAGAATAGTAGGTAAGCCCCTGGTTTCGAGCATGGGGTCACATGAGGGTAGCCCCCAACCAACAAGAGCCTATCGGGAAGCCATATTTGGCCCAAAATCAGCAGAAAAGGGCTGTGGAAAGCTAAGAAAAGGTCCAGGGAGGACCTTGTGAGTTGATCCATCTCCAGTAATTTGAAGATCCTTAGACTGGGAGGTCAGTGGACCCCAAGTTAGGGTGGGGGTCTGCGTCAAGTTGTATCAGAGCCTAAGAAAAGGTTTTGTCTGATACCATCAAGTGGTATTAGAGCGTGTTTTTGCTTGCAGACAACAGGCAAAGGTTAGGAGAGACAGAGTGTTGATGCTCTGTGTGTGAAGATCTATTTGCAAGTGTGCAGCAGACATATGATAGCCAGGTGGGCTGCAGGAAAAAGTTGGAGGTGCTCTCAGTTGCAAAGTAATCAGCAGACTTGCCAGAAGGGCAGGCAGAAGGGGAAGATGGCTATTGAAGGCCATAGGCGTTGATGCAAAGCCCCTTCCCCAAGGGTTGCACGACCTCCCAGTCTTAGGATCTTCTTAAGACTGAGCTGAAACAGTCTTTGATTCCCTACTGGAATCTTCACAATATATCCACAGGTCTTTTTATGAACACTCTACCCGCGCAGACAAGCATTAGACACAAGCCTCCTTCATGTGCCCACTGGTTGTAACCACATGCTTATCCAAAAAGGTGTTTTGGGATTTCGTGTATCGGCAATATGAGTCAACCGACTCTCCATTCTTCAAACTCTCGGTACTCGAATTTATGAAATATTCGGAGCTCCAAATCTGACGGTTTTGATTCTTCCACGATCTGACGGCTTGGATCGCGTCGGGGTTTCGCGGAATGCAAAGTCGAAAGACTCTTCAATTATGTTCTATCGATCCCCGAAATGCCAAAATACCGATACTCCTTCACCACAGATCAACAATCCACACTAACTCTCGAGCCAACGATCGTGATTCTGTCGTGATTTTGCGTTTCGCGAGTTTTCGCAACTTCCACCTTTAACTTCCCGATTCTCGAAACAACAAAGCTCTAATCTGTCACCACGTGTCCTTCCTCACTGAACGACCACGATCGTTTCGCGAATTCAGAGTTTGTGAATTCTCACGTCTTGTACCTTTGACCCTTTCACCCCGCGAGTCAATCAACGTTGATCTCTTGCCACGTGTCCTCTGACAATGGATGGTTCCGATTGATATCGGAACTTCGGGGCTTCGCAGGTTCTCTTTCCTATGCAAGCATCAGATCGACGACTCACAATTTCCCACGATCTAACGGTCTAGATTTTGTCACGAGTTCGCGTATCGGGACTTTTGGAAGTAGCTTCCTCCGTGCTCTAGATTCTTGATTACCAATTTTCCGAAATCTCAAATCAACGAGTCGATCTCCCCAGAGATCAACGGTTGTTATCTCTCTTGAGCTTTCGAGTGTTTAAAGGACTTTCGCCTTATGCTCCTCATAGTTTTACTAGATCCAACGACCCACGGATATTAGAACTTCTCCCTTTAGGAATTTTCACCATTCGTCCAGGCTATTAATGGCTCACCTTATCTTCCTCGCAATTTATTTGCATCTAACGGCGCACGGTTATCGGCGTTGCTCCCTCCAGGGATTTCTGTCGTCCGTCCAGGTTCTCAATGACTCTTTGCCAAATAGTTTGGCGTCATCCCTTATGAACTTTCACTTGCTTCCCGACTCGAAGGATTTCGAATGTTTTGAAGGCTTCGACAGTGTTTTCCTCCTAAAGCTTCTGTCAATGAGATTTGACTTCACCTTGGCGCTCACTTGCACTCTACGTGCAACTATGCACTACTCCTCCTGAGCTTCTCAAACTTGAAATAAGTTCTCTCCTCCGCACACTCCTTGTGCTTGACAGGCCTTCAACTGGCTATCTTTCAACACTTCGTCCGAGTGTTGGCCTGGTGCACTCCTTGTGTAGGTCTTCCTCCAGAGTATTCAGTAACTCTACAAGTGTCTTCTCCTCTGACACTTCTCTTTCTCTCTGAACTCGAAATAGAGTTCTCTTATGCACTCCTTGCACTCTGCGTCTTTTCAAAAGACTTCTTGATGCCCTCATGGCATACTCTGCGCTCAACCTCCTGAGCTTTCAAACTTTAACACAAATTTGTTTCTATACGCACTCATTGCGCTCAATATGCACACTTTGCATACGTAAATTCCCCGCTATCTCTTCTGAGCTTTAAGTGGAAAAAGACTTCTTCATACGCACTCCTTGCGCTATGCATGCACTCCTTGCATAATCTTACAGAAAAGAAACAATTGAACTCATTCAATTATTCATTCATTCCCTATGAACATCATCCATTCACAAACACACAACAACACAGTCAAACTGTAAACAATATCAACACTGTACATTTGGGTCAATTTCCTCTGTTCTATTCATTTCAAAGAAAACATAATTACAGTGGCTATCTCCTACAGACACAACTGAAACTTGTCTAAGGACCCAGAGCTTCCTCGCTCTACTTCCTCCTACCTAAATACTATTACATTACGTTCAAGCAGTTACCTACTCAATTAATGCAACCTAATGACTAATCATGACATTTATCCTACACATGTAATACATTACAGTCGTGTAAAGGATTTACAATTTGTTTTGTCCTTTCAAACGGTGGCCCGACTTTACATACAGTTAATAAATTAACGAGAAAATCAAAAAGATCTTCACGCAGCTACCAAGCTGATTAAGGTCGGTTTGGTTCTTTCAATGCGTTGAAATGTCAATTCGCTTCCACATCCTCGCTTTCTCTTGTTTGACAACGATGCTCCTGCATCATACTCCACTGCTGCGAAAAATTCATGAGCTCCTGCTCATGAGCTCTCCAGTTATGTTGAAATCCACCTCGATCCCAAACTTTTCCTTGGAGTTGTTTATATGCTCCTCTACTTTGTTGTTGTTGCTGCTGCTTCTTCTTCTTCCATGCTACTATGGAAGGTTCTCCTTTATTCAACTTCTCCTTGCTAACTGCTTCTTGTGTTGATCTCAACGTCTTCTTTCGTATCTCCTCAATCACCTCGTACAGCTGCTCTGCTGACTGACTCTTTCTTTCATGCAAATTTCTTTGCTACATCTCCTCCTTCTGTTGATGAAAGGACAGATTATATTGACCTCTCATGCTATCTTCTTCTCCTATAATACTAAATTGCCATTCTACTGCAGATTTCAGTTCTACAGTTTCCTCACTGAGTTGTTGTTCAACTTCCTCCTCTAACAGATTAGCTTCTGCCTGTTCTTGTTGCGCTGCTTCAATTCCAGCTTCTTCTAGCTGCTCCCCGGGCTGGTATGCTCCTCCACCTGTTTCCAATTTGATATGTTGGAGATGTCTACTCTACATATGTGTCCTTTTCTCGAAGGCTTCCAGTTCCTCATACAACTCAACAAAATCTATGTTGTATGCTTCTTCTTCCACTACAGGCTTCATGACTGTCTTCTGGCAGCTATCTTCTAGTTTTGGATTATTCAACCAATCCTCCAGCATCTTCAGCTCTTGCTCCCATTGAGTGAGAAATTCATCTGAATTCTCCCCTTTTTCTGTTGGGGTAGACATCAGTGTCTGCTCCATGTTCTCCTCTTGCATGGCAATCATTGTTGGTTGTCCTTCTCTTGTTGTTACATCTGCAACATAAGAACTGACCTCAACTGGGCTATGTGGCAGGGATACCTCAATCCCTCCAATGATCAGAATATGTTTCTGATCCTCCTCCTTTATGATGGAAGTATTTAACTTCTCATCATATTCATTCACATGGTTTACAAACCTGTACGAATCTTCACCTATCAGCACTCCTTACTGATATGAACTCTCAGTTGAGTTCATCTCTTTTCTCTGACCCACCTGGCAATCTGGGATCTCTCCTATGCTCTCCTGGCAATCTATGAAATCAACTGATCTCATTTCATTTCCCTCTTGGAAATCTGAACTTTCATTACTGCTCATGTGGCAGTATATGAGACCTCCCACTGATCTCTTTCCATTGCCCACCTGGCAACTTGAAATTCCATTTCTGCCCTCTTGGTAGTTTATGAAATCCTCTACTAATCTCATATCATTGCCCACCTGGGAATCTAATAAATCATTGTTTCCCTTCTGGCAGCATATGAGATCTCCAACTGATCTCTTATCTTTATCATCACTGAAACTCTTCCCAGTTTCTGGCTCACAAATGTAAATCACTTTCCTTCCTGTGTTACTGAGGTTTTCAGCATGCCTCAGCCACCTTTTCAACAATTGTTGTTGCCTTATGGCCATCAAATTCTAGATAGGCCATTCTACTTTCCTCTTCAAAGGCCATTCATATGTCCAGTGTACCTTTGCATCATGTTGCATCTTTAATGCTAGCCTCTCCATCTTTGCTCTTATTTCAATGAGTTCTTTATCTATCTCAACTTTGGTTTTCTGTCGGTGGTCCTTGCCCTGACTACCCCTATGGCCTTCAGTAGCCATCTTCACCCTCTGTTTTTCAACTCATCTGGCTATCTACCATTTACCGTACACCTTACAAGAAATCATACACAAAGCATCAGTACTCTACCTCCTTTTTTTCTTTCGCCTGAAATCTACAAACGAAATTAAGCTCTGATACCACCAGATGAAAACCCCCTTCCCCAAGGGCCTTAGGATCTTCTTAAGACTGAGCTGAAACAGTCTTCGATTCCCTGCTTGAATCTTCACAATATATCCACAAGTCTTTTTATGAACACTCTGCCCACGCAAACAAGCATTAGGCGCAAGCCTCCTTCATGTGCCCACTGATTGTGACCACGCGCCTATCCAAAAAGGCATTTAGGGATTTCATGTATCAATGGTATGAGTCAACCGACTCTCCGTTCTTCAAACTCTCGGTACCCGAATTTCCAAAATATTCGGAGCTCCAAATCTGGCGATTTTGATTCTTCCACGATCTGACAGCTCTGATCACATCGGGGTTTCGCAGAATGCGAAGTCGAAAGATTCTTCACTTTTGTTCTGCCAATCCCCGAAATTCCGAAATATCGATACTCCTTCACCACAGATCAACGATCCACACTAACTCTCCAGCCAACGGTCGTGATTGTGTCGCGATTTCGCGTTTCACGAGTTTTCGCAACTTCCACCTTTAACTTCTCAATTCCCGAAACAACGAAGCTCTAATCTGTCGCCACGCGTCCTTCCTCACTAAACAACCACGATTGTTTCGCAAATTCGGAGTTCGTGAATTCTCACGTCTCGTACCTTTGACCCTTTCACCCCGCGAGTCAGCGAAAAGTTGATCTCTTGCCACGTGTCCTCTGACAATGGACGGTTCCAATTGCTATCAGAACTTCGAGACTTTGCAGGTTCTCTTTGCTATGCGAGGTTCTCTTTCCTTCCTCACTAAACAACCACAATCGTTTCACGAATTCGGAGTTCGTGAATTCTCACGTCTCGTACCTTTGACCCTTTCACCCCGCGAGTCAGCGAAAAGTTGATCTCTTGCCACGTGTCCTCTGACAATGGATGGTTCTGATTGCTATCAAAACTTCAGGACTTCGCAGGTTCTCTTTCCTATGCGAGCGTCAAATCGACGACTCACAATTTCCCACGATCTAACGGTCTAGATTTTGTTGCGAGTTCGCGTATCGAGACTTTTGGAAGTAGCTTCCTCTGTGCTCCAGATTCCCCATTACCGATTTTCCGAAATCTCAAATTAACGGTCCGATCTCCCCAGAGATCGACGATCGCTATCTCTCCTGAGCTTTCGAGTGTTTAAAGGACTTTTGCCTTATCCTCCTCGCAGTTTTACTAGATCCAACGACCCACGGATATCGGAGCTTCTCCCTCCAGGAATTTCCACCATCCATCCAGGCTATCAATGGCTCACCTTATCTTCCTCGCGGTTTCTTTGGATATAACGACGCACGGCTATCGACGCTGCTCCCTCCAAGGATTTCTGTCGCCCGTCCAGGTTCTCAATGACTCTTTGCCAAATAGTTTGGCGTCGTCCCTTCGGAACTTTCAATTGCTTCCCGACTTGAAGGATTTCGAATGTTTCGAAGGCTTCGATGGTGTTTTCCCTCCTAAGCTTCTGTCAATGAGATTTGACTTCACCCTGGCGCTCACTTGCGCTCTGCGTGTAGCTATGCACTACTCCTCTTGAGCTTCTCAAACTTGAAATAAGTTCTCTCCTCTGCGCACTCCTTGTGCTTGACCAGCCTTCAACTGGTTGTTTTTCAACACTTCGTCTGAGTGTTGGCCTGGTGCACTCCTTGTGCAGGTCTTCCTCCAGAGTATTCGGTAACTTTGTAAGTGTCTTCTCCTCTGACACTTCTCTTTCTCTTTGAACTCGAAATAGAGTTCTCTTATGCACTCCTTGCACTCTGCGTCTTTTCAAAAGACTTCATGATGCCCTCCTGGCATACTCTGCGCTCAACCTCCTAAGCTTTCAAACTTTAACACAAATTTGTTTCTATACGCACTCCTTGCGCTCAATATGCACACTCTGCATACGGAAATTCCCTGCTATCGCTTCTGAGATTTAAGTCAAAAAAGACTTCTTCATACGCACTCCTTGCGCTCTGCATGCACTCCTTGCATAATCTTATGGAAGAGAAACAACTGAACTCATTCAATTATTCATTCATTCCCTATGAACATCATCCATTCACAAACACATAATGATGTAGACCCCCCTTCTCTCCTAAGGGCTGCGCAACCTCCCGGTCTAGGATCGATCAAGAAATTGAGACTGATTGACTCTTCGGGCCTTTGCTAGACCCAAAACTCACTTACACAGGTCCTTTCCCCAAAGGCACACGTCGTATGAGACCCACAGACCTCCTCTTGAGCGTTTTTCAAATCTCAACGCCAAATGGGCTCTATCTCTTCTCTGCTAAGCCTTGACTCCCTTGTTACCACTGGCAGTCACCACTCACCTAAGTGAAATGCACGTCGCGATTTCGCATCTCGCGACTCTAACAGTACTGCTACCTCTATTTCCCCGACAGCCGAAATCACGGTGACCCCATATCTACGGTCCTTATCTTCCCTTGATCGACAACTGCGATCAAGTTGACGTTTCGTGACTTCGGAGTCTCCTCGCCTCCGTTCTCTCGATAACCGAAATTTCGATGCTTCAGGTCTGACGGTCCAGATCCTCCCCGATCCGACGGTCACGATGATTTCGAGACTTCTCGTTTCGCGAAGTCAAAAGACTTGTCACCTCCAATCTTTCGATCCCCAAAATGCCGATATTTCACCCTGGACGATCAACGGTCCAAATCTTTCTACTCTCAGATCGACGACTGTCGTCGATTCGGAATTTCGGGCTACGGAATTCTCAAATCTCAAATCTTGGTTTCCTTCGCAGGGAAATCTTTCGGAACGGAAGATCTGCTGACACCTGTCCCTTCGAATCAACGGTTGTGATCTCTGCGGGTCTTCAGACTCTGGAGATTTCAAATCTCAAATCTCGCTCTTCCTTCAATGGATTTTACCCAGATTCGGTGATCCACTAACGCGTTTCCTCCCAATCTGACGATTGACGATCACTTCAGGTCTTCGGGACTTCGGGGTTCGACGATCTTAGTTCTCAAACTGAAAATCCCACAACGATTTTCCCGGAGCGCACGATCTGCTGACAAGTGTCCACCGACAGATCAACAACTCTCAGTTCTTCGGCTCTCCAGGCTTCGGCGATCTCAATCTCTCATCCTCCGCGTTCTCCCGGAGTGACTTCACTCGGAGCTCACGATCACGCGCCACGTGTCCTTTTCTGGATCAATAGTCTAGATCTCCTCCAGCACTTCGGTCTTCGAGAATATCGGATCTCAACCTTCGATGGGGTTCCATGAGTGCGAAGCGTTAAAGCTCGCGCACCTTGGCAAGATCAGACGGTTGTTGATCTCTCATGCTACGATCCAACGGTCTCTGTTGCTCCTCCTCCCGAGCTTCTAATCTTTCTTGTCTTAGAAAATTTCTAAGTGTTCGAAGGTTCTGAACCTTCGCTCCTCCTACAAGTCTGAGTCTTGGACTTTGTTAACACTTACGAGAAGTGTTATTTCTCCTGAGCTTGGTCTTTGTGAAGACTTAGAAATCTCGCGCACTCCTTGCGTTTCAAGGGATTTCGATAACTCAGATTTGGAAGGTTTCTCTAAGAGAAATTCCTCTCATCCTCCTAGCGTTCTCCTTTCGTCTATGTGCACACACTCTGCAACAGATCCTTACGCAAGTTTGAGTTCCTGCGGATGACTATGCACACCTTGCAGTGGTCGCTTTGCACTCCTTGCAAAGGAAAATCCCATGTTATCTCTTCTGAGGTTTGGAATCGAAGCAGATCTCGTCAACGCACTCCTTGCGTACTATGTGCACACCTTGCACTACTAGACAAAAGAGAAACGATTGAGAATTATCCTAACATTCACAGTTCCATCCACTCACAATGGAAATCACTCATTCACTCATAAAAGCATAACAACAAAGAATTTCAAACATTATCCACGCCACACATTGGATCAATTTCCCTCTGTTCTATTCAAAAGTGAAAATGGTTACAACCGTAATCAACACAAAAATTGTAAAACTCATAATTCTCCTATGAACTGTCATCTACTTGCAGCTATTTGCAATCAACCTACACCTACATGCAATCAGCTTACAGCTATATGCAACCAGCCTCATTTGGGCTTACAAAACATCTATTTAGCTCAGAGGGTTCTTAGGGTTCCCTTTGACTACGTGTCTACTCTAAGACTATCATACGACTATCTTGGATCAGTTGCAGTCCAGAGCCGAAATGGAAACTCCCACTTCGCCCATAATCGTTCACGTGTGCCTCAAAGATTTTTCCGGCGTTGAAGTTCAAACGTACTTCAAAATTATGTGATGTAACTACCAGCGTTGAGATTCCGAAAGATTCTCATGCACTAAGTGGTTCTGCTCCGCGTTCTTGCCAACGATGCTCCTGCATCACATAACAACACAGTCAAACTGTAAACAATATCAACACTGTACATTTGGGTCAATTTCCTCTGTTCTATTCATTTCAAAGAAAACATAATTATAGTGGCTATCTCCTACAAACACAATTGAAACTTGTCTAAGGACCCAGAGCTTCCTCACTCTACTTCCTACTATCTAAATACTATTACATTATGTTCAAGTGGTTACCTACTCAATTAATGCAACCTAATGATTAATCAGGACATTTATCCTACACCTGTAATACATTACAGTTGTGTAAAGGATTTACAATTGTTCTGTCCTTTCAAACGATGGCCCGACTTTACATACAGTTAATAAATTAACGAGAAAATCAAAAAGATCTTCACACCGCTACCAAGCTGATTAAGGTCGGTTTGGTTCTTTCAATGCGTTGAAATGTCAATTCGCTTCCACGTTCTCGCTTTCTCTTGTTTGACAGCGATGCTCCTGCATCAGGCGTGGTCGAGGACAAGACCGCCAGTAGTTGCACAAAGCACATATGGATAAAGAAATCGAGGAGACAAGAGGATAAATGGAGAAGGTGATGTTGAAGATGCAGCAAGCAGCAAAAGGAAGTTGGAGGTATGCGTGGCCCTTGAGGAGGAGAGCAAGGTGGCCTATCTAGCAATTGTTGGCCAAGAGGCAACAAAAGGTACTGAGGAGGTGGTTGAGGCAGGTTGAAAACTTCAGTGGCACAAAGGAGCAAGTTTGCATTTGCAAGCCAGAAGTTGGAGAGAACCTCGGTGATGAGGAGAAGAAGAGATCAATTAGAGATCTCATAAGCTGCCAGGAGGGCAGAAGTGAAAACTCAAATTGTCGGGTGGGCAATGAAAAGAGATATATTGAAGATCTCATAAACTGCCAGGAGGGCAGAGGAGAAATCATAGATTGTCGGGTGGGAAAGGGACATAAAATGAGACTGTCTGAAAGTCTCAGGAGCTCAGAGGTGAGTTCAATTCAGCAAGGAGTGCTGACAAAGGAGGATCAGAAGAGCATTCTGATCATTGGAGGAATTAGTATATTCCTGCCAATTAGCCCACCAAAGGCCAATGCACAAGTTTTTGGTGCATCGGAAGAAAGACAACCAGCTGAGACTGTCATAGAGGAGAAGGAGCAGATACTGAAGTCTGCCCAAATGAAGGAAGAGGAGCATACAAATCAAATGCTCACCCAATGGGAGATGGAATTGAGGATGCTAGAGGATTGGCTATGCCACCCTGATACAAAAGAAGACTGTCAGGAGGAGATAATCATGCAGAGTGAAGAAGAATTACAGCCTGAGGAGCAGCTAGATGAAGTTGGAGTTGCACTAGCGCAAGAGGAGGCACAGGAGCTGGCAGAAGTTAAACTATCAAAGGATATGATTGAGCAGTAACTCAGTGATGAGGCTGCAGAAGTTGAGTCTGCAGTAGAGTGGCAGCTAATGCCATAGGAGATGAAGACATCATGGGAGATCAAGATGATCTTCCCTTTAGCATGTATGGAGAGGAGATGCAGCAGCAGAGCAGGCTGCAAAACAAGAGCCAATGCGTGAGCCAACTGGACAAGGCGATCGAGGAGATGAGAACGATGATGTTGAGATCAACGCAACAGATAGTCAGCAGAGGGAAGCTAAACAGAGGAGAACCTGCAGCAGTATGGAAAGAAGAAGAAGCAACAACATAATAGAGGAGCAGGTGGACAACTCCAAAGAGAAGTTTGGGATCCAAGAGGATTTCAGCAGAGCAGAGGAGCTCATGATTTTCCTAGCAGTGGAGTATGATGCAGGAGCATCTTTCCACCTCAGCAATGCACCAACAATCCAACACATCAACGCGCATTCAAGAAAGTGAGAGGCGCCAACGCTCTCATTTTTCCCTTGTATTTTAAATTTCAATGTAATTTAATTGTAATAAATTACTGTAAGGATGGAGTAAATCCAAGTTGGCCTTTATACAGGTTGTGAATAGAGTTGCCTTTAATAGGCTTGAGTTGTATAGATCTTGAGCTTTGCCTCAGATCTAAAAGTCTAAATACGCATTCAATAAAATTTAATGAAGGTAGGTAGCTTGGAGGAAAGGTGATCCAGATGGATATCGGTGGCCACCCACCTTTTCCAACTGGCTCAAAACAGTTTTCTGACAATTTTGGCAATTTACT
>SNQJ01S0240974.1:0-13503 GCA_010110895.2 Picea sitchensis
ATCAATAAGATGCGGTTGATACAGGGACGACTTCTTCCAACAGCGGTTAAAACAAGTTTATTAAACCCTAGGGGCCGACTTTACAAATACCACCATATAAATACATGTTTCACCAATCCAAAAAAGGATTAGGTCTTATATAAAACCCGACATGATCAATCCACAAAAGGGGATTTGATCTATAAGATAATAACTCAAATATAACTAGAATATTCTTCTTCTTCGGGTTACATTATTTCAACACTCCCTAAGGAGAAGGGTATTCATTGACATAACCTAATACAAATACTACCGAGAGAGAGGGCAACAACATCATCGGTATATCCGAACATTGACTAGCATATCCGCAAATTATTGGAAGTTTTTCTCATCATCAATAATATCATTGTTCACAAGATAGAGCCTGAGTAACATCATCATCATCTACATCAACATCAATTAGTATAACACTAGTACAAAATCATCACTAACCCAGGGTTGGTACACTATCAACAACATGCGCTTGATAATAACAACATCAATAACAACATGAAGTCGGAACAACAATATCATCAACATTTGTATCAGACATACAACAATATCATCAACATATGGTAAACGGAATGAGGCGGGTGCAACAACATTTTGTGGTAATTGGATAGACCATCCCATTTAGACTTTCTGATCCATTTAGAATCACGTAAGGTCTAGTAAGGATATAAAAATCCCAACCAACTACCATGGTACTCCCACAGCGTCAGTCCTTATTGGACTCAATTAGAATAAAAAGACTCCTGCGATATAAAATCCTAACGGAGCTACCACTATTTCTACTCACATAAGGGCATACATGTACTCTGGATGCATCGGCCTTATTTGACCTTTCTCGATCCGGGTCTGTGGATGATAAATCCCTCTAGGATATAAAATCCTAACGGAGCTACCTGTTGGTCAGATACCATAGTATCATCAACATCACTCCTCCTTTTGGACAACACTTCAAGCTTGTCCTTGAAGTACTCAAACTTCAAGCACGACGTAGGCTTAATAACACATCTCGCAACTCGCCATTCTAAGCAACATATTGGAGCTTTACAACCCTCTTACCATACTGCTGAATGTAGTGATACCTTCCATCAGCAAGGTAAGCCTAATTTATCAAGGGAACACTAGGTTCTCCTCACATCTTTATGCAACTCTAGTTATCACATAGAATCACGGTGGTTTCCATATCCGCATCAGCTAGACCTGTCAACAACTTCCTCAAGCCATATGGTTTCACAAATGGCGAACATGTCAGAATGTATTTTTGCTTTTGTCGTATCGGGAGAGCAATATTGATTGTTTTCCTCGATTTTGCCATGAAGTCCTGGCTAACCCCAGATTGAAACAACATCCCTAAGTGCTCTTTCACCGAGACACTTCCATCCCAATAAGGAATCAAGATAACCATAGAGTTTGGTCATGATCTCCAAAAGATAAGAGAGACTATAATCCAACGCAGCTCTTTAAGGTATCTCATCACATGCTTTTAAAGTGAACACGCCCTGGGTTTCCACTGTATATTGACTCGAGGTGTTTTACAACAAAGCATATATCGGTCTTGGTATTCGCCGACATATCAACGTAAATCAAATAATCGTCATAGAGTAGCATCAACTACTCCCTACTAAAGTATCAACTGAGCTTCAACTTTTACATGGGTGTGTACGTGGATTTAAATTCCAACATGTCAAACCTTTTCTGTATTTCAACTGCATACTTTGCTAAGGAAGATCTTCTCAAACTTCAAGACCTAAGAAATAATGCATATACCAGTTTTTCATCTCAAACTCACGCGAGCTCTTCTACAATCAGGATGAGAGATTTGTTAAGAATAAGTCATCCACATACAGAGGTATACATGTATGGCTCATCATCTCGTGAGCTCCTAGTAAAGGTCTGACTAATTTACTCTGGTAAAGCCCAAGCTCATCGAAAACTATCAATCCGGCCAAGTACTAAGCTCTAGGAGCTTGCTTCAACCAGACAGCTTTTCTTCAACTCTGCAAACATGAGTCTTTCTATCTTCAACTCAAACCCTTGTGGTTGTTCTATACACTTCTTCTTCTTCATCACTAAGAAGGTTTTTTCAAATACATTTTGGTGTAACTTCCACTTCATTTTTGGCTGCAAGAGCTATGATGGTTTTGATAGAAGTGTATTTGGCTACATGAGAAAATGTCTCTCATAATCAATACCTTCCTTTGAGAAACCAGAGCCACAAATCTGCTTTATGTTTTTCGGCACACTGTCTCACAGATGCTTTATCTTGTATACATCCACTTAGAAGATACCAAATCTTTGTTCTTTTGACCGGGAACTACTTCCCATACATAATTCTTTTATAATGGACTGATATTCTTCATGGTATCTCACCCATTCTTTCTTTCCTCGAATGGCTTCTTCAGCAGTGGTTCCTTTTGCCATATCACATCAAGGCTATATAATTGGAGAATGGCTTAGTTTTATTGCTTTGTCTCATGGTTCCCTTTGGGGCACCATACTTCTCCATCTTGAATAAGTTCCTCTTGCCCAAGCTTTGGCCTTCTTGTGAGATCGCCATCCTGAGTAGGTTCTTTGAGATTCTATCATATCATGATCTTCCTGAATCTCATCATTAGAGTAGTCAGACTTCCTTCACCTGCTCGCAACCTCTAGGAGCTACACGCGTTATTCCATCATTCTTCTAGATGGCATTTCCTTGATCTTTGAGTGTTGCATCTTCATCAAAAGGTTACATCTCGCTAATATCATATGATGGTAACTTCATATGTAAATCAAGGCCTTAGAGACCCCACAGTATCCAACAACAAATATCTCCTTCTTTCCTAAGGATCCAACTGCTCTTCTATCTTTCGAATGTGTACAAATAATCGACAACCAAATATTTTAGATGGCTTACCTCTAGCCTCTTCCTCGTGAACATTTCTTCAGGGTTTTGAATCCAAGTGCACTCATGGGATAACTGCTTTTGGACATAAACCCATGTTCTTCGCCTAACCATAAGTGCATTGAAGATCTTGATCGTGGATCATAGTCTCTACCGGCTCCATAATTGTTCGTATTCTCTTATTTTCACAATTCATTTCCTTTGTTGAGGATTATAGGAGTAGTGAGCTCCCCCTTAATCCCAAAATCTCTCTCGAAAAACTTCCAAATTCATTTGAGGTGTGTTCTCCTCCATCATTATCCCACCGGTATCTTGATTTTTTTCGTAGAGGCTTTCTAAATTAAGTGTTTGGAATTCTTGAACTTTCCGGACTACTTCATCTTTGGATTTTCAAGAAATAAACCTAGGGTCTACATACCCACTTAGAAATGATGGCATTGGACCACATAAATCAGTGGATGAGCTCCAAGTTTTCTTCTGCTTTACTGTCGCTCTTTTGTAAATGATTCTTATGTCTTTAATTGCACATCCCTTGCATACACTTCATGATCAACCTAAATTTTTGGTAAACCTGTAACTACCTTGTTACATATGGTAAGGCTTTGTAGTTGATGTGAGCTGGCCTTCTATGCCAAAGTTCACAAGGACTCTCTGTGGAGTGAGTCAACCACCTCATTTTTCCAATAAAAATTGCATCTTTTATGGTTTTTTCTTTAGGCCACGTTATTGCACAATCTCTACTTGCCCAAGTCAGCGAAAGGGAAATAGGATTACGTAGAATAAGGCACCCTACCAATCGCCAACTTAATAGGAAACCACACTTTCTATTTAGGAGTATATCATACCCTATGGGAGATTTCCCCAGTGATCTGAGGGTTTGAGAGGCTAAGGCAAATGATACAAGAAAGTTCCTCCTCACAAGTCACTTAGATTCAAAGGGTTCTTTATGTTTTATAGAAATGAAACAAATGAGTAATATTGTGTACCTACCCAAAAAAAAAACAACAAAAAAAAAAAAAAAAAAATGGCACTTTCCAAGTAAATCGAAAAGATGATACTAGTGCTTCATAAGACAATGAAATCTTAAGAAATGTACTAGCTGATATAGAATTGCGGCAGTATAACAGTTTATAACAACAATAAGAAATTTTCAACAACCACAAAAATTATGCTTCCTTAAAATGCTTGAAAAAAGACTTGAAATAATAGCTTTAACTAGGCAAAATTGATAATAGATAGTCACAAGGGTTAAGCAATGCCTAAAGGCCAGCATAACATGTCACTTTTAGGGTTAACTTATTGATGTTAGGTTTTATTGTAGCAATTCGCAAAACATCAACAAGTTTATTAGTGAATTATGATAATATAAGGTTAGTAGGAGTTTGTGGATGTTCCAAAGAAGATAGCTTCAAAGTAGTTTGACCAATCAATCACTTGTAGTGGATAGACTAGTGTCTCTAGGGTAATGGAGTCAATGATGGCATCAAGAACTCCTTAGAGGAAAACAACAAATGATAATACTTATCAAAGGAGATGGAGAGAGGATGAGAGAGGTGTTGGTATCAAGGCTTCAAAAATCAAATCCTAGAGATAATTGCTAGAAAGTAATGTAATCATAGGCCCCTAGAGATTTCTCTTTTCTTTAGACAAATTGAAATAAAAATGTAATAGGTAACAAAGTAGGGTTACTAGAGTGCTACAATTGTAGGGCTCTAGTATCTACTTCTAGATAGGTGCTTTTCAAGAAATCTTAGCAAGTGGAAGTTTATAGAGAAAAAGATAATAACATAATAAGTCTCTATAGGGTTTCCAAAGCAATTTCATAATCCTTGACATGAAACAAGTAAATTCACCATGTAAGCATTCATTCACAATAAAGAAATGTAGATTTTCTACTTAATCACCAAGAATAAATCGCCAAACCCTAGTGGAAGATCCTCCACAATGAAAATTTGTCAAAATACACCAAGATTTGTCTCCCAAAAGGTTGTGCACCACTTAGTTTCAGCCAATAACCCTTAAAGAGGGGCTTCAATTGATCCACTTAGATAGAATGGATAATAAAATGAGAGTTTTCTATTTATACAATACCATGACCTCTTTAATTAAAATTAGGTCATCAAAATGACATGGCTAAATTACATTAAAAAATCTAGTTTTCTCACACAAATTCAATTAATTAAACCCTAAAATAATTTTTAGAGGTGATGTCATGCCCTTCTAGGGTGACGCGAGCCTCCCGGTGGAACAAGGCATTTCTAACCATTGATGCCTCCTGGTTGGCCTTGATGATGCCACACGCGCTAATTAGCACACAACTTCCATAATGCCATTGACGCTTGGAAGATGTCTAGGGTCACAGTTGTGATGTTGCTGGGCTCCTCCTGCTGTCAAACGCTCTTCAAAGCGGGAAGATCAAGATCCTTGGTCTAGGGTTCCGGCCAAAGTGTTTCCAAAGGTTCATTCCTTCTTCTTCCTGGGCAGCCCCATCTCTCACTGGTCAGTCACAACATCCATCTGGCTACCATGGAGTAGTCCTGGAAATCATCTCCCATATGTCCCCGCCTATCGGCAAAGTCCCGCAGCATTAAATGGGCACGCCTCCATGGGATCATAAGTGATGGGGATCATAGCAATGTCAATCACATCCCATAATCAAATTACCCAAACATGCATTAAACCCCCTTTACCCAGACAAATGCTCAAAAACATTATGCAACTTAACAAGTCAAGTTTGATGGTCCGACGTCCCATTAAGTTAATCCCACTCAGTTTGGGGTGTTTGCCTCCCCCGTGGAGGAGCCAATCTAGGGTCATGGAGTGTGAAATGGGTGTAGGGTAGCGCTTTAGGCAAGGGTGCGTTGATAACAGAAATGTGGTCTCTGTCTGTGTGCCTTTGCAGAGGGCGAGCTACACCTTATCAAGGGATGTCATTATGTTTCTAGCCCAGCCAATGCCTTTATTCTTAGTCTTATTGTTTTTTTCTTTGGAAAACCGGTGGGACACCCACCTAGTGCAGGACGAGAGGTGACAATGTTACCCACATGTATTTCACGAAGATGAGAAGGTCAGCCTTGACACCCCTTCCTCTGGTTGTTCACCAAGAGCCACCATCACCCCGGTTTGGTGACCAGATGGATGGTGGTGTCTTACTGGTACATGCCCATGGACCTATTAGGCTCCACCTACGGTGAGACCTCCTGCATCCGACTCAACCAGTACCATGAGTTTTGTTTTATCTTACAGGTCCCTTTTTACCGGTAGCCTTTATTGTTTTCTCGTGGATCCCGGGTGAAGCAGAACTTGGTGAAACATCTCAAAGGTTTCATTTGGCTTTTAACTCTTTCCACCCACTTTTACCATCCTGGCCTTTAGCCCTCTCTTCCCATTACAAGTAAGGTACACCCCTTCCTAGTGTGGTAAACCCACTTCCAACCAAGGTAGGGAAGATGAGGAATGTTCACGAAAAAGTGGTGGGGTATGGAAGGAATGGACGATGACCTTTCATAGACCCATCAAGTGGCAACTCATCCCAAAGGGGAACCAACTTACTAGGGCAATCTGTCACCCCCCGTGTGTGTATGAAGAAGAAGAGCATAATTTCCAGCAAACGTTGTGAAATGGAGAGTTCAAAGGCAACATATTCAAATGCTTCAAAATCGAGTGACACATACCATGATAATTCTAGGCTCATTAATTTCATGGAGCAAGACCCATCACATCAAGACCAAAGCATGGATGGATGCAAGATACCGCTATAAAAAGTATGCGTAACAAAAATAAAATGCTAGAAATGGCGTAATAACAAGAAAATATCCAAAGCATAATATTCACAATACATAGAAATAATATGTGAAAGAGCAATAGAAAAGCACTTTGATTCGTGAAAAGCAATGTTCATGTACCTCTTCGAGGGGAAACTTACCGAAAGCGTAGCCTGCTACAATAATCTCCAAGCTAGGTTTTCATACCCGACCCTATTTATACAAAAATGTCTATCAAGAGAAGCATCTAGATGAAGATCCTTCTAGAAGCGAAGCTCTATTAGGTCTCTTACATCCGCCTTTATTCTATTTTATTGAAATGCCTTATTAATATTGACCTTATTACATCCTAATACATTGATCTACCTATGCTGTTAGGACTCCCAATATGTTCGCCTCTTAAACGCCTCTTGTCCCTGCGGCCGGAGATGGGAAATCAGCCGCACGGTAGCCGGTTCCCAAGCAGACCGCCGCTAGGAGTCATATCTTCCACCGTATCAATTTCCTTGATGGTTCTCTCGATGCGTGCGGACGCTTCACCGGGTCCAAAACCGCTTCGGTTGTAGCCAATGTATCCTCTAACTCGAAGGTTGGTTTGAATTTGCACCTAGTCCCAATCACCTCTTCAAGCGAAATATGAAAATGTGGATGTAGCTTCGGATCGACCGGGCAGAGCTAATCGATATGTAATTGGTCCCACGCTTTTGAGAACTATGTAAGGCTTACAGAATTTGGTGTTAGCTTCCTCATAATGCTCGAATCTTTGAGGGAAGTTTGCTTATATGGCTGCGCCCCTCGTAAAACACCATCCCCTTCCGCAAATTGACGCTCAAAGCTTAATCTTGATCCTCTAATGCCATTCTATTCGTACATGACCAAGTTCTCTTTAAGGGTACAAAGGATATCCCTCCTGATTGTAAGTGTTTGGTCAACCACTGACCTCGAAAATTCGTAAGTATGAGAGAACCTAAGGTGGCCTCAGCCCATATAATCGGGCTTCAAAAGGAGCCTTCGCGCGAAAGGGTCGTATGGGATGTAGTGTTGTACCACCATTCGCGTAGGGTAACCATTGAGCCCACTAGTTGTTTTTCGTAGGCAAGCACCTCGCATATGTTTCCAAACACTTGTTGGACAACTTCGCTTGACCATCCATTTGGGATGATAAGTCGAACAGATGCAATTGTGTGCCTTGTAGCTTAAACAATTTTGGCAAGAATTGTTCAAAAATTGTTGGTGAAAGTTGGGTCTCGATCGAACACAGAGTGTATGCCTTGAAGACCGGTCCATGAAAATTTGAGCCACCGCGGATGCAGAATGGGTGGGGAAGAGCTAAAAATGAGCATACTTAGAAAGGCGATCCACCACCACCATTATTAAGGACCGATTTATTTCCCGATTTGGGTAAGCTCGTAATAAAGTCCATAGAGATATCCTTCCAAATAGCGCAAGGAATCTAAGTTGAGGTGCCCGAGATTTGATCAAGCTTCTCCCTTGTTACGCTGACACACCTCACATTCAACGACAAACTTATGGATGTCCTGTTTCATACAATCCTAGAAAAAAAGAACATTTCACCTTTTCATAGGTTTTGGTGCACCCAGAGTGCCTTTTTGTTGGTGTAGCATGAAGCTCGAAAGCACCGTGGATTTGAGCTTGATTGTTTACTTAAATACAGCTTAATCTTTTGTATCAAGCTCATCCTGAGCCAGAGTACCCTGATATTTCTGAGTCTCCTATTCTGGCAGCTATCGGACTGGCGTAAAACTTTGGATCTTGAAGCCATTCCCCGCACAATTGGAGCCAACGGGTACAATGAAGGAAAGACAGGCGCGGGATCCTTCGCCTTCATATTTCCTGGATACAGATCCGCCACGACATGTTCTTTGCCCTTCTTGTAAATGATCTCATAATCAAATCCAAAGTTTAGTCACCCATTTTGTTGTTCCCCGGAGGAAATGTAAGCGTTATTCCAGTAATTTGAGCTTGTGGGATGGTTCCGTCTTGATTTGAGCGCGGCTCTAAGAGATACGCCGCCTAATAACTCAATCCAAGATGCGAACGCCAACATTTCTTTCGCTAAAATGGGGTCGTCTGCATTCTTTCTTTTACGCTGGTCATTAGTGAAGGCCACCATTCAATCTCTCAAGATAAGCGTTGGGACAATCACGATTCCTCGAGGTATCACATTCCAACAGTGGTCTTTGTGGAGTCGGAAGGGCCGTAACCTGAAAGTGGTGCACATGGTCGCTTCAAGGTTTTTGAAAGCTTGAGTAACAATTGAGTCCAAGTGGAAAGAGTTCCCTCTCTTTAGGAGTGCAATGAGAGGTGTCAGAATCTTTCCATAGTTCTTAACGAATCCTGCGAGCACACCGGAGGCCCAAAATCCCCGCAGTTTCTTTTGAGAGTCTCTTTAAAGCGCCGCCTTGCATCAGCTTCAATCTTTTCGGTCCCTCGACGCTTCATCCTTTCCCACCCGATGACCCAAGTATTCAACTTAAGACGCACCAAAAGCACATTTGGACGGTTTGAGGAGAAGCTGGTGCTGAGCTAGTAGGTTGAGAACTCGATCCACATGAGTAAGATGGTCCGGCCCAAATTTATATATATGAGGATATCAACAAAGAAAACTAAGACAAAATGACGGAAGTGCTGGGCTAAGACATGGTCTTCATGAGGGTCTGAAGGCGAGGGGCCACACAAACCAGCAAGGACCAAAACCTAGTGGCCCCTACATAAAGCATCGCCTTGGGAAATGTTTCTATATCGTGATTTGGTGATAGCTCGAGCCGCATCAAGTTTGGTAAATAATTGCCACCCCACCCATATCCGTGAGGTCATCACCACGTGAATGGGAAATTTGTCGTTGATGGTTAGTTTGTTGAGAGCACTAAAGTCGACATTCTCCAAGAACCTTTGTTCAGTACCAAGGACATTGACCGGAGAGGAGGTATCGCATCTAGGATATTAACGCAAGGAGTTCCCGGACCATTTTTTCAATTTCATTTTTTTTGTGCAAAGGGTTGGCGAGATGGACGAGCATTGGGGAAGGCTCTCGATGCTGGGAATGAATGATTACGGACAATCGGGCAAAGGAGTCCTTGGGGAGTTGAAAGTTTTGTTTGATGTTTAGAAAGGAGGCTTGGAGGTCTTGGGGCACCGGTGGGATCTCTATGGCTTGTATATGGAGTTGGGCAATGAAACCATAATGACCTTTTTTTATCAGCTTTTCCATGCGATGAGAACTGATGACCTCGTGTGAACCAACAAAGGGATGCCTTGAAATTTATATTGGTGGTTCACCTAAGGTCATCAGCATGGTTAAGTTCTAAAACTGCCGAGAATGGGACCCAAAGTCCTTAGCCATTCTCAAGACCCAACAATAAATGTCCGCCCATGCTCGACAGCAAACATAAGCCACTCATTGGCACTACATTTTCATTGAAGCAACGCCACATTTCATAGAAACCACCATCAAGTAAATCAAGGATTTTAAAACCGCCGGATGCCATGGATGTAGCAATGGCTCTTGGGCAATGCGTGATGAATAAAATTGTGGGTACTGCAACTATCAACTGTAATGATGACCTTCGCGTTTGATGTAAATGATTAACTTGAGGGTTTGTGGGGGCGGAGAAGTCATGAGAGCATTGAGGGAAATGATCGGTTCCATTTCCGGAGGGTCAGAGGGTGTATGTCGAGATCTCGGGGTGACCTCGCAATGCGGGAAGTGTCAACATCTTCTTCTTGAATGTCCTCCTAGATGGCCATAAAGAGCTTTGTTCCTTACATTTGTGGTTTGGGAAATATTTTGTCATCACAATTATAGCAGAGGCCTTTGAGTTGGCTGCTCAACCATTTCACTCCGGTCAATTTTTGATTTTTAGTTGGGCGGAGGGAGGGCTTTACTAGCTTTAGGTTGTGGATGGGGCTAAGGCAATGGTTTTGAGAGGAAACAATTTGTTGTGCTTCTTTAGCTTTTTTGGTAGCCTAACCAAGTCATAGGTCGAGCCATGAAGACATGATCACGAATCTCATCCGAGGCTAATCGAGCAAAACACTCTCAGCAGCATCACCATGCCCTCCGCTCAAAAGCCGACGCCAAATGCAAAATTTTAAGGAAGCTCCTATCAGGCCCCATTGTTTCCAATTTTGTCAAACGTCTAAATACAGGCGAAAAGCCAAAGCCTCATAAAGCTCAAGAACAAATTGGGTCCAAGCAATACCCTTGACGTGGTGCCTTTTCGCCATTGCCACCATTGCCAACGCTCTTTGATCTAGATGGAGAACAATCTGATACCGGTCAGCCAAGCCATCCCAGAATAAGTTGTAGAGAGAGAAATAATGTTCCATTTTGGGTGACCCAACCAAGGGTCCGAGCCATCAAATTTGGTTACATCCACCTCACATGATGTCCCTTTGAAAGTGATGCTGTGGGTTATATGGGAATGGAAGAAGTTTCACCTTCAGTCTTTTATGTGCACCGTGAAAGAGTCATCGGTAGGATCTTGAGTTTCTTTGGTGCGTGAGTGGGGATGCAAAGACAGCATTCAAGTCGGGTGGTCAGTCATGGTTTGACTCCGGCCATATCCGCGGATCGCGACGGCTACATTTCTACGCATTTCTACTCTATAGAGGCAATTACCGAGGCAATAGTAGCACGAAGTTGTTGCACTTCTTGTTGTTGGGTCTCAAGTAAGCTAGATTGCAGGGTGTTGAAGCCGGACTCTAGTTATTGGTTACGGGCATGGGCCAAGGAGGGATGGGTTGAACTGAAAAGGGTGCGGTGTGGTCATAAATTTTTGCAGAAAATTTATATGGATGAATGTGATAAGGAGAAGAGGATGAATCTAATGGAATAGGTCTCAATCTACTTGGAATGGATTTTTTTTTTCAAATGTAACCGCTGGGTTAGCACTTTGTCCGGGTGAATGCCGGGTAAAGGTTGAAATCCCCAAATTTAACGCGAGAGGCATTTTCAGCAATCCGAATACGTGATGCGCGATCAATAGATCTCACTGGGTTTAATTTGCTTGCTGCTTATGTTCCCTAAGGGTTAGGTATCTAAGGGTTCTACAGACAAGGCTTCTCCCTGTGCTATAGCTCTCAGCACGTTGCTAACCCCAATAGTGGTACTCGCCCAATATCTCATGGTACCAACTAAGGAGGATAGACTGCACTTTAGTCGCATCTACCCATCGCCCGTGTACCTTTTGAGGAGTACTTTCAGTGTTGTCTCATGACACTATAGCAAATCGGCCGTCGATAGGGTTTATCTAAAGAGGGCTTCAGAAATCTAGGCCGATCCGTACAAATGTGTTGTCTGATGCGCTACCAAACGAAGGGGTACCAAAAGGGGTTAAAAGGGTGGACAACAAATGTGCTCTTAAGAACCACTTGTATTTCCGCATGTATGAATCCCTCAATCGTAGTTTTATGTGCGTAAATCTATCAGCATCTCGCGGGTTTGGGGCACACGGAATACTCGCCCTAAATTCTCAAAAAAAATAATCTGGCATAATTTCAAGGAAAGTGCTTTTGATACCACTTCTAAAAGATACCAATTATATAAAATATGCGTAATATAAATAAAATGCTAGAAATGGCGTAATAACAAAGAAAATATCTAGCATAATCTTCACAATACAATGTAAAATGATATACCTAGCATAACAGAAAAACACTTTGATTCAGAAAAAAAATTTCACAGGCCTCTTCGAGGGTAACCTCCAACAGAAAGCAGAGCTCATATAATAATCTCCAAGCTTAGGGTTTTCATAAATTTCTCGACTCTTTATTTATACACAAAATGTCTACTGGCAGAAGCATCTAGAGAAAGATCCTTCTAGAAGTGGAAGCTTCGGCTAGGTCTTCTTACATCCTACTTATTCTATTTTATTGAAAGGCTTTACATTATTGACCTTTATTACATCCGGTCATACTGATCTAACGGCAAAAGGGTTAGACCTTAAATGTATGTCACCGCTGTCGAGGATGGGTTGTAATCAAGAAAGATGGGCCCTCTTGGGCCAAGATGAAGTCGTCTGGCTCTTGACACTCCATGTCTAGGGACTCAAGTATCGACACGATCTCCTAGTTATCCTAGAAAACGGGGATAACATCCGTCTCCAACTCCTGACAAAGCCCTCACCATAGAGCGAAGGAGAACCTCAACGTCTCTGGTATGAACTGTTCTTGCTAGATCTCAACAAACTCCATTATTAACCCTCAGGGTGGTGATATCACCCTTCGCTCATATATGATATAAAAACGTTTCTAATCTATTATATAAAGGAAATACAAAATACAAGTACCACTATGCTATCATGATATGCAGATGGTATATACAATGAATGAAAATGCCTACCCACCTCTGTACTTGTTGGTTGAATGCTAGGTGTAGTGAAATAACCAATGAAACCATCCTTGCAATATCTCATAATAAACCAAAACAATGGCAAGTTAAGCACAAAAATAAACCATAATATGCCATCCTCTGTGCTTCATCATAAACCAAAACAATGACAAGTTAAGCACAAAAATAGCATGAGTTAGAACATGTACCACATCATCGGAAATGTTAGAATTAGGTAAGTAGGGCAGAAAATTACTGTCTTTGCAAATTTCAGTTAGCTAGAAAAACATTAGAACAGTAAACCAATACTATACTGAACTGCTGAAAAAAGTAAGACAGACAGACAGACAGCCAAGCTTATGCAAATTTCACAGGGGCAGTGAGCACAAGAAGGGTAAGACTGTAAGTATGTGATTTGATTTTAACTCATTTTCTGTTAAATAAATATATAATGTGTACTTTTAAATTTGAAGACA
>SNQJ01S0240975.1:0-13503 GCA_010110895.2 Picea sitchensis
CCCTTTTGAACAGATTGTGAAGAAGATAAATTTGGCAGTATGAGATACTACCTTGCGACACATTTTAGGTGGAACAATAGTCGGAAATTTTTAGGCGTATGATAGCTCGTTGCAAAGGTATCATCAAGGAGATTAATTTTGGCCGCTCAATCATGCCTTCAACTATCATTGAGAACTTGAATCTCAAAAAACCTTCATTTGGGCCCTCAAAATGGCCCCGAAAGTTAAAAATTGCTAAAAATAGTAAATTGCCAAATTTGCTAGAAAACTGTTTTGAGCCAGTGGAAAAGGGTGGGTGGCCACCGATATCCACCTGGATCAATCCTCCCTCTTTAGGAAGCAATGGTTTCCATTACGTTGACTTACAAGGGGAGAGGGAAAAGTGTTTGTTGAATCTGCATCTTGGTGAGCTGCTTGCCTTGTTGGAGACGTCGCGCTACTCAGTTTGTGGAAGTCTGTCACGAACCTGTTGAGGCTAAGGTTGTTCAACAAGTCGGTCTACATGAGAGGACGGTGTGAAGAAGGAATATTTTTCTTTGCTGCAACCTTGTCGACCTACTTCTGTTGGATAGAAGGTGCTTGAGGCGAATCTGTAGTGGTGGAAGTGTCCTTCTGTTTGTCTTTTGAACATATTGTGAAGCTGAATTTTGTTGTATGAGATACTACCTTGCGACACTTTTTAGGTGGAACAATAGTCGAAAAGTGTTAGGCATATGATAGCTCGTTCGAAAGTTATCATCGAGGAGATTCATTTTGGGGGCTCAATCATGCCTTTGGCTATCATTGAGAACCTTGATTTCGAAAAACATTCATTTGGGCCCTCAAAATGGCCCCGTAAGTTAAAAACCGCTAAAAATAGTAAATTGTCAAATTTGCTAGAAAACTATTTTGAGCCAGTCGAAAAAGGTGGGTGGCCACCGATATCCACCTAGATCAATCCTCCCTCCTTAGGAAGCAATGGTTTCCATTGCATTGAGTTCCTGGGGGAGAGGGAAAAACATTTGATGAATCTGTATCTTGGTGAGCTGCATGCCTTGCTGGAGACATCGCGCTACTCAGTTTGTGGAGGTCTGTCATGAACCTGTTGAGGCTAAGGTTGTTCAACAAGTCACGCTACATGAGAGGATGGTCTGCAGAAGGAATATTTTCTCTTTGTTGCAACCTTGTCGACCTACTTCTTTTAGATAAAAGGTGCTTGGGGAGAAGCTATAGTGGTAGCAGTGTCCTTTTGTTCCCCTTTTGAATAGTTTGTGAAGAAGTTGAATTTTGTAGTATGAGGTACTACCTTGCGATACTTTTTAGACAGAACAATAGTTAGAACTTTTTAGGCGTATGATAGCTCGTATGATAGCTCGTTGGAAACATATCGTCAAGGAGATTCATTTTGGGGGATCAATCATGCCTTTAGCTATCATTGAGAACCTCGATCTCGAAAAACCTTCATTTGGGCCCTCAAAATGGCCCCGGAAGTTAAAAACTGCTAAAAATAGTAAATTCCCAAATTTGCTAGAAACTGTTTTAAGCCAGTCGAAAAAGGTGGGTGGCCACCGATATCCACCTGGATCAATCCTGCCTCCTTAGGAAGCAATGGTCTCCATTGTGTTGAGTTCTTGGGGAAGAGGGAAAAGCTTTTGTTGAATCTGGATCTTGGTGAGCTGCTTGCCTTGCTAGAGACGTCGCGTTTTTCAGTTTGCGGAAGTCTGTCACGAACCTGTTGAGGCTGAGGCTGAGGCTATTCAACAAGTCGGGCTACATGAGAGGAACATGCACAGAAGAAATCTTTTCTCTTTGCTGCAAGATTGTCGACCTGCTTCTCTTGGATAGAAGGTGCTTGGGGTGAATCTGTAGTGGTGGCAGTGTCCTTATGTTCCCCTTTTGAATAGATTGTGAATAAGCTGAATTTTGCAGTATGAGATACTACCTTGCGACACTTTTTAGGTGGAACAGTAGTCATAATTATTTAGGCATATGATAGCTCGTTCGAAAGGTATCATTGAGGAGATTCATTTTGGGGGTTCAATTATGCCATTAGTTATCATTGAGAAACTTGATCTCGAAAAATCTTCATTTCATCCCTCAAAATGTCCCCGGAAGTTAAAAATCACTAAAAATAGTAAATTGCCAAATTTGCCAGAAAACTGTTTTGAGCCAGTCGAAAAAGGTGGGTGGCCACCGATATCCACCTGGATCAATCCTACCTCCTTAGGAAGACATGGTCTCCATTGCGTTGAGTTTCCGTGGGAGAGGGAAAAGCGTTTACTGAATCTACATCTTGGTGAACTACTTTCCTTGCTGGAAACATTGCGCTGCTCAGTTTGTGGAAGTTTGTCACGAACTTGTTCAGGTTGAGGTTGTTCAACAAGTCGGGCTACATGAGAGGATAGTGTGCAAAAGGAATATTTTCTATTTGCAACAACCTTTTCGACCTGCTTTTGTTGGATAGAAGGTGCTTGGGGCGAAGATGTAGTGGTGGCAGTGTCCTTCTGTTCCCCTTTTGAACAGATTGTGAAGAAGTTGGATTATGCAGTAAGAGATACTACCTTGCGACCCTTTTTAGGTGGAATAATAGTCGGAATGTTTTAGGTGTATGATCGTTCATTGGAAAGGGATCGTCGAGGAGATTCATTTTGGGGGCTCAATGATTCCTTTAGATATCATTGAGAACCTTGATATCAAAAAACCTTCATTTGGGCCCTCAAAATGGTCCAGGAAGTTAAAAACTGCTAAAAATAGTAAATTGCCAAATTTGCCAGAAAAATGTTTTTAGCCAGTCGAAAAAGGTGGGTGTCCACCGATATCCACCCGGATCAATCCTCCCTCCTTAGGAAGTAATGGTATCCATTGTGTTGAGTTCTCAGGGGAGAGGGAAAAGTGTTTGTTGAATCTGCATCTTGGTGAGTTGCTTAATTTGCTGGAGACATCATGCTGCTCAGTTTCTGGAAGTTTGTCACGAACCTGTTGAGTTTGAGGTTGTTCAACAAGTCGGGCTACATGAGAGGATGGTGTGCAAAAGGAATCGTTTCGCTTTGCTACAACCTTGTTGACCTGCATCTATTGGATAGAAGGTGCTTGGGGCAAAGCTGTAGTTGTGGCAGTGCCCTTATGTTCCCCTTTTGAACAGATTATGAAGAAGATGAATTTTGCAGTATGAGATACTACCTTGCGACACATTTAATGTGGAACAGTAGTCATAAATTTTTAGGTGTATGATAGCTCATTGCAAAGGTATCATCAAGGATATTCAATTTGGGTGCTCAATCATGATTTCGACTATCATTGAGAACCTCGATCTCGAAAATCCTTCATTTGGGCCCTCAAAATGGCCCCAAAAGTTAAAAACTGCTAAAAATAGTAAATTGGCAAATTTATCAGAAAACTGTTTTGAGCCAGTCGGAAAAGGTGGGTGGGCACTGATATCCACATGGATCAATCCTCTCTCTTTAGGAAGAAATGGTATCCATTGCATTGAGTTCCCAGGAGAGAGGGAAAAGTGTTTGCTGAATCTGCATCTTGGTGAGTTGCTTGCCTTGTTGGAGACGTCGCGCTGCTCAGTTTGTGGAAGTCTGTTACCAACCTATTGAGGCTGAGGATGTTCAACAAGTCGGGCTACATGAGAGGACAATGTGCAAAATAAATCTTTTTTCTTTGCTACAACCTTGTCGACCTTCTTCTATTGGATATAATGTGCTTGGGGCGAAGCTGTTATGGTGGCAGTGTCCTTTTGAACAGATTGTGAAGAAGCTGAATTTTGCAGTATGAGATACTACCTTGCGACACTTTTTAGGTGGAACAGTAGTCGGAAATTTTTAGGCATATGATAGCTCGTTCGAAAGGTATCATCGAGGAGATTCATTTTTGGGGCTCAATCATGCCTTCGGCTATCATTGAGAACCTTGATTTCGAAAAACCTTCATTTGGGCCCTCAAAATGGCCCTGGAAGTTAAAAATTGCTAAAAATAGTAAATTGCCAAATTTGCAAGAAAATTGTTTTGAGCTAGTCGAAAAAGGTGGGTGGCCACTGATATCCACCTAGATCAATCCTCCTTCCTTAAGAAGCAATGGTCTCCATTGCATTGAGTTCCTGGGGGAGAGGGAAAAGTGTTTGTTGAATCTGTATATTGGTGAGCTGCATGCCTTGCTAGAGACATCGCATTGCCCAGTTTGTGGAAGTCTGTCACGAACCTGTTGAGGCTGAGGCTGTTCAACAAGTCGGGCTACATGACAGGACAGTGTGGAGAATGAATCTTTTCTCTTTGCTGCAACCTTGTCGACTTGTTTCTATTGGATAAAAGGTGCGTGGGGTGAAGATATAGTGGTGGAAGTGTCCGTCTATTCCGCTTTTGATCAGATTATGAAGAAGCTAAATTTTGAAGTATGAGATACAACTTTGCGACACTTTTTAGGTGGAACAATAGTTGGAACTTTTTAGGCGTATGATAGCTCGTTGGAAATTTATATTTGAAGAGATTCATTTTGGGGGCTCAATGATGCCTTCGGCTATCATTGAGATCCTTTATCTCAAAAAACATTCATTTGGGCCCTCAAAATGACCCCATAAGCTAAAAACCGCTAAGAATAATAAATTTCCAAATTTGTCAGAAAACTGTTTTGAGCCAGTCAGAACTGGTGGGTGGCCACCAATCACCATCTGGATCAATCCTCCCAACTTAGGAATCAGTGGTTTCCATTGTGTTGAGTTCTCGGGGGAGAGAGAAAAGCATTTGCTAAATTTTTATCTTGGTGAGTTGCTTGCCTTGCTGGAGACGTCGTGCTGCTCAGTTTGTGGAAGTCTGTCCCGAACCTATTGAGGCTAAGGCTATTCAACAGGTCGGGCTACATGAGAGGATGGTGTGCAAAAGGAATATTTTGCCTTTGCTACAACCTTGTAGACCTGTTTCTATTGGATAGAAGGTGCTTTGGGCGAAGCTGTAGTGGTGGCAGTGTCCTTTTGTTCCCCTTTTGAACAGATTGTGAAGAAGTTAAATTTTGGAGTATGAGATACTGCCTTGCGACACTTTTTAGGTGGAACAATAGTCATAACGTTTTAGGCATATGTTATTTCGTTGGAAAGGTATCGTCGAGGAGATCCATTTTGGGGGCTCAAGCATGCCTTCGGCTATCATTGAGAACCTCGATCTCGAAAAACCTTCATTTGGGCCCTCAAAATGGCCTCGGAAGTTAAAAACTACTAAAAATAGTAAATTGACAAATTTGCCATAAATTTGTTTTGAGCCAGTTGGAAAAGGTGGGTGGCCCCCAATATCCACCTAGATCAGTCCTCCCTCCTTAGGAAGCAATGGTATCCATTGCGTTGAGTTCCCATGGGAGAGAGAAAATAATTTGTTGAATCTGTATCTTGGTGAGCTACTTGCCTTGCTGGAGACGTCACAATGCTTAGTTTGTGGAAGTCTGTCACAAACCTGTTGAGGCTAAGGTTGTTCAACAAGTTGGGCTACATGAGAGGAAGGTATACAAAAGGAATCTTTTGCTTTGCTGCAACCTTGTCGACTTTCTTTTGTTGGATAGAGGGTGCTTGGGGCGAAGATGTAGTGGTGGAAGTGTCCATCTATTCTCCTTTTAAATAGATTGTGAAGAAGCTCAATTTTGCAGTATGAGATACCACCTTGCGACACTTTATAGGTGGAACAGTAGTCGAAAATTTTTAGGTGTATAATAGATCGTTGGAAAGGTATCTTCAAGGAGATTCATTTTGGGGGTTCAATTATGCCTTCATCTCAAGTTGAGAACCTAGATCTCGAAAAACCTTCATTTGGGCCCTCAAAATGGCCCCGAAAGTTAAAAACTGCTAAAAATAGTAAATTGCCAAATTTGCCAAAAACCTATTTTGATCCAGTCGAAAAAGGTGGGTGGCCACCGATATCCACCTGGATCAATGCTCCCTCCTTAGGAAGCAATGGTCTCCATTGCGTTGAGTTACTAGGGGAGAGGGAAAAGCGGTTGTTGAATCTGGATCTTGGTGAGTTGCTTGCCTTGATGGAGACATCACACTACTCAATTTTTGGAACTGTATCACTAACTTGTTGAGGCTGAGGTTGTTCAACAAGTCGGGCTACATGAGAGGTTTGTGTGCAGAAGGAATATTTTTTCTTTGCTACAACCTTCTCAACCTGCTTCTGTTGAATAGGAGGTGCTTGGGGCGAAGCTGTAGTGGTGGCAGTGTCCTTCTGTTACCCTTTTGAACAGATTATGAAGAAAATGAATCTTGCAGTATGAGATACTACCTTGCGACACTTTTTTGGTGGAACAGTAGTTGAAACTTTTAGGCGTATGATAGCTCGTTGGAAAGGTATCATCGAGGAGATTAATTTTGGGCACTCAATCATGCCTTCAGTTATCATTGAGAACCTCGATCTTGAAAAACCTTCCTTTGGGCCCTCAAAATGGCCCCGTAAGTTAAAAACTGTTAAAAATAGTAAATTGCTAAATTTACCAGAAAACTGTTTTGAGCCAGTTAGAAAAGGTGGGTGGCCATCGATATCCACCTGGATCAATCCTCCCTCCTTAGGAAGAAATGGTCTCCATTTCATTGAGTTCCCGGGGGAGAGGGAAAAACGTTTGCTAAATCTGCATCTTGGTGAGTTGCTTCCCTTGTTGGAGACGTCGCGCTGCTCAGTTTGCGGAAGTCCATCACGAACCTGTTGAGGCTGAGGTTGTTCAACAAGTCAGGATACATATGAGGTCGGTGTATAGAAGGAATCTTTTCTCTTTGATACAACCTTTTTGACCTACTTCTGTTAGATAGAAGGTGCTTGGGGCGAAGCTATAGTGGTGGCAGTGTCCTTCTGTTCCCCTTTTGAACAGATTATGAAGAATGTGAATTTTGCAATATGAGATACTACCTTGCGACACTTTTTAGGTGGAACAGTAGTAAAAAAAATTTTAGGCATATGATAGCTCGTTGGAAAGGTATAATTGAGGAGATTTGTTTTGGGGGTTCAATCATGCCTTCAACTATCATTGAGAACTTCCATCTCGAAAAACTTTCATTTGGGCTCTCAAAATGGCCTCGGAAGTTAAAAACTACTAAAAATAGTAAATTGCCAAATTTGCCAGAAAACTATTTTGAGGCAGTCAAAAAGGATGGGTGGCCACCGATATCCACCTAGATCAATCCTCCCTCCTTAGGAAGAAATGGTCTCCATTGCATTGAGTTCTCGGGGGATAGGGAAAATCGTTTGCTGAATTTCAATCTTGGTGAGCTTCTTGCCTTGATGGAGACGTCGCGCTGCTCAGTTTGTGGAAGTCTGTCACGAACCTGTTGAGGCTGAGGTTGTTCAACAAGTCGGGCTACATGAGAGGACAGTGTGCAGAAGGAATATTTTTGCTTTGTTGCAACCTTTTTTACCTGCTTCTGTTGGATAAAAGGTGCTTGGGGCGAAGTTGTAGTGGTGGAAGTGTCCTTTTGTTCCCCTTTTGAACAGATTATGAAGAAGCTGAATTTTGCAGTATGAGATACTACCTTGCGACAATTTTTAGGTGGAATAGTAGTAAGAAATTTTTAGGCGTATGATATCTCATTGGAAAGGTATCGTTGAGGAGATACATTTTGGGTGCTCAATGATCCCTACGGCTATCATTGAGAACCTCAATCTCGAAAAACTTTCATTTGGGCCCTCAAAATGGCCCCAGAAGTTAAAAACTGCTAAAAATAGTAAATTTTCAAATTTGTTAGAAAACTATTTTGAGCCAGTCAGAAAAGGTGGGTGGCCACTGATATCCACCTGGATCAATCCTCCCTCCTTAGGAATCAATGGTCTCCATTGTGTTGAGTTCCCGGGGGAGAGGGAAAAACATTTGTTGAATCTGCATCTTGGTGAGTTGCTTGCCTTGTTGGAGACGTCGTGTTGCTCAGTTTGTGGAAGTCTATCATGAACCTATTGAGGCTGAGGCTATTCAACAAGTTGGGCTACATGAGAGGAGGGTGTGCAGAAGGAATCTTTTCTCTTTGATGCAACCTTGTCGACCTGGTTCTGTTGGTTAAAAGGTTCTTATTGGAAAGCTTTAGTGGTGGCAATCTCCTTTTGTTCCTCTTTTGAACAGATTGTGAAGAAGCTGAATTTTGCAGTATGAGATACTACCTTGCGACACTTTTTAGGTGGAACAGTAGTCAGAACTCTCTAGGCATATGATAGCTCGTTTCAATGGTATCGTCAAGGAGATTCATTTTGGGGGCTCAATGATTCCTTCGACTATCATTAAGAACCTCGATCTCGAAAAACCTTCATTTGGGTCCTCAAAATGGCCGCAGAATTTAAAAACTGCTAAAAATAGTAAATTGTCAAATTTGCCAGAAAACTGTTTTGAGCCAATTAGAAAAGGTGGGTGGCTATCGATATCCACCTGGATCAATACTCCCTCCTTAGGAAGCAATGGTATCCATTGCGTTGAGTTCCCAGGGGAGAGGGAAAAGAGTTTGTTGAATCTACATCTTGGTGAGTTGCTTGCCTTGGTGGAGATGTCGCGGTGCTCAGTTTGTGGAACTCTGTCACGAACATGTTGAGGCTTGGGTTGTTCAACAAGGTGGGCTACATGAGAGGACGATGTGCAGAAGGAATATTTTCTCTTTTATGCAACCTTGTCAACCTATTTCTCTTGGATAGAAGGTGCTTGGGGTGAAGCTGTAGTGGTGGAAGTGTCCTTTTTCTCCCCTTTTGAACAGATTGAGAAGAAGCTAAATTTTGCAGTATGAGAAACTACGTTGCGACACTTTTTAGGTGGAACACTAGTCGGAAATTTTTAAGGCGTATGATAGCTCGTTGGAAAGGTATCATCGAGGAGATTCATTTTGGGGGCTCAATCATGCCTTCAACTATCATTGAGAACTTCTATCAACAAAAACCTTCATTTGGGCCCTCAAAATGGCCATGGAAGTTAAAAACTACTAAAAATAGTAAATTGTCAAATTTACCAGAAAACTATTTTGAGCCAGTCGAAAAAGGTGGGTGGCCACCGATATCCACCTGGGTCAATCCTCCCTCCTTAGGATGAAATGGTCTCCATTGTGTTGAGTTCCCGGGGGAGAGGGAAACGCGTTTGTTGAATCTGCATCTTGGTGAGTTGCTTGCCTTGTTGGAGATGTCTCGCTGCTCAGTTTGTGGAAGTCTGTCACGAACCTGTTGAGGCTGAGGTTGTTCAAGAAGTTATGCTACATGAGAGGATAGTGTGCAGAAATAATATTTTCTCTTTGATGAAACCTTGTCAACCTGCTTCTGTTGGATAGAATGTGCTTGGGGCGAAGTTGTAGTGGTGGAAGTGTCATTATGTTCCCCTTTTGAACAGATTGTGAAGAAGCTGAATTTTGTAGTATGGGATACTACCTTTCGATACTTTTTAGGTGGAATAGTAGTCAAAAAATTTAGACGTATGATAGCTCATTGGAAAGGTATCATCGAGGAGATTCATTTTGGGGGCTCAATTATGCCTTCATTGGAAGTGAAAAACTACTAAAAATAGTAAATTTCCAAATTCGCCAGAAAACCGTTTTGAGCAAGTTGGAAAAGGTGGGTGGCCAGCGATATCCACCTGGATCAATCCTCCATCCTTAGGAAACAATTGTCTCCATTGCTTTGAGTTCCTGGGGGAGAGGGAAAAGTGTTTGTTCAATATGCATCTTGGTGAACTACTTGACTTGCTGGAGACGTCACGCTGTTCAGTTTGTGGAAGTATGTCATGAACCTGTTGAGGCTGAGGTTGTTCAACAAGTCAGGCTACATGAGAGGATGGTGTGCAGAAGGAATCTTTTCACTTTGCTGCAACCTTGTCGACCTGCTTATGTTGGATAGAAGGTGGTTGGGGAGAAGCTGTAGTGGTGGCAGTGTCCTTCTGTTCCCCTTTTGAACAGATTGTCAAGAAGCTGAATTTTGCAGTATGAGATACTACCTTGCGACACTTTTTAGGTGGAACAATAGTCAAAACTTTTTAGGTGTATGATAGCTCGTTGGAAAGGTATCATCGAAGAGATTCATTTTGGGGGCTCAATCATGCCTTCGACTATCATTGAGAACCTCGATATCGAAAAACCTTCATTTGGGCCCTCAAAATGGCCCCGGAAGTTAGAAACTCGTTAAAATAGTAAATTGCGAAATTTACCAGAAAACTATTTTGAACCAGTCAGAAAAGGTGGGTGGACACCGATATCCACTTGGATCAATCCTCCCTCCTTAGGAAGAAATGGTCTCCATTGCATTGAGTTCTCGAGGGAGAGGGAAAAGCATTTGTTGAATCTGCATCTCTATGAGTTGCTTGCCTTGCTGGAGACATCACACTGCTTAGTTTGTGGAAGTCCGTCATGAACCTGTTAAGGCAAAGGTTGTTCAACAAGTCAGGCTACATGAGAGGATGGTGTGCAAAAGGAATCCTTTCACTTTGCTGCAACCTTTTCGACCTGATTTTGTTGGATATAAGGTGCTTGGGGCGAAGATGTAGTGGTGGCAGTGTCCTTTTGTTCCCCTTTTGAACAGATTGTGAAGAAGATGAATTTTGCAGTATGAGATACTACCTTGCAACACTTTTTAGGTGGAACAAAAGTCAAAACTTTTTATGCATATGATAGCTCCTTGGAAATGTATCATCAAGGAGATACATTTTGGGGGCTCAATCATGCCTTCGACTATCACTGAGAACCTCGATCTCTAAAAACCTTCATTTGGGCCCTCAAAATGGCCCCGGAAGTTAAAAACTACTAAAAATAGTAAATTGTCAAATTTGCCAGAAAACTGTTTTGAGCCAATCGAAAAAGGTGGGTGGCCACCGATATCCACCTGGATCAAGGGAAACCCTAAAATATTTTTTCGAAATATATTACATAACTCATCCAGTTTGAGACAATTAAATACCCCTTACTGTGTACTATCCAATGAAGGAAATACTCCCCAATACAGGTTACTCTTACGATATTGAAACCAGAACAAAAACTACATTGATAATAGAAAGATTGGAAAGGACCATGCCCTTCCTCTAGAACCAAAAGGATGATATGGAGAGGTTTATGGGAACAGAACCTGAATACCTTGGTTTCCAAGGGCGAGCGTGGAGATCCGATACCATTCTCTGGAAAGAACTCTGCAAAAAGAATACCATCAAAACATTAGAACTATAGGACAAAGATGAATGAAAGCATCTACATGATATCACTTAAACAGATCCTGTACTTATCTAGGAATTGTCTCAATACCAAACCTTGAAAAAACTATATAGTGTATGAATATGCTCTAGTTACTGAGGTGAAAATGAAGTCATATATTTTACTAGACCAGACCCTCATAAGTAAATAAAATTCAAAAATAGTTGATTCGAAATTACCAAAATTTTAAATACGCGGACGGTTCATAAGTTAACAAAAGAAAGGTTTGAATAATAGAATGCAGTAAGATAGTGCAAGATTTGAAAGGAACTGTTAGTTCAACTCTAGTCCTACATAATGAATATATGAAGGGACTATCCGACTTTTCCTTGGGATTACGAGTTATGGGTGGAACAACATTACTCATTACCATTCATAGAAAGTCCACCAAGACAAGTATTTAGAGTATGTGAATGAAAGTTCATTCAGTATGGATAGAGCTACACTGCAATAATAGAAATTCCCTTCCACATACATTTAACCTCTAGAATTTGGGAAAGGTCTCACGAAAATGTAATACCAAAACGATGTTACAAAATTGTAAAAGAGAGTGGTACGAGTGAGCCCTAAAAGAAATGAGACACCAAACCCTTCAAACTGCCCCAAACAGAGGACGGGTCGGTAATAGGAACTAACTATCTGGAAAAGAGGAAAATTCTAGAACCCTTCCCCATGATATTTAGTAGTAAGGGAGTAGTTAACCACAGTCAGAAATCCACAACTAGAGATGCAGGAATAAAGTGGAAACTTACTAGTTGGTGAGACAGAGGTGCTGCCTCCATCGAAGAAAATCCTCGTAGTTGTTTTCCCTTCGCCAAGGAGTTGATATCGCAGAGCTAAGTTCCAGAGGACCTCTCATGACAAAAGAAAAGTTTGGTAAACTAGAAAACCCTTACCTCAAAGATTAAAGGCTACAGGTACAAAAGGCCAGGTGATGTGATAGACTTGGTACGCCCTTAATGGTTAACCTGTCAAGCAATGACCTCAAGATTGGCATATGCCCTACCCCTTTTTAGTTCCCTTTCCAGGATTAAATTCTCATCATACCTAGCTCTCCTTTGGAATTCAATCGGCTATGGATTAAGGAAGCGCCTTTGCGATTCATGGAAACCTCTAACCCTAAAGTACAATGAGTGTAGTTAACACAGTGATCAGTTGAAGTTACAGTTGGGCAGGTGGTGCTGAGTGGGATGGATAAACGCTCAGAGGGTGATAGTAGATTCGTAATCTGAGTTACCTGGAAGGCCTTACTTAACCACTAACCCTATCCTGATGCTTTTAAATTAAAGTGGTATGTTTACATTGTATTAAAACATTTCACGGAGGACTATAATCTAACCCCCTACTCTTACCTAAGTCCTTTTGATCATTCTTAGCTTGGATATGTGTATAGTCTAACATAGGAGGATTAGGCCAAGAGCCCCAAAATCAATGTAGATTAAGCCTATGGTAATGGTTATAGAGTACACAGATAGAAAATTTATTATAATCACAGGACTTTAAGTAAACTTAAGAAAATGGAGTACGCGTTTTCTTGTATCATCATTTTTGAAACTTTAAAGTTGGGTACTAATGAAATTCGATGTTAGTAAGGACTATAGAACACCTTCATAATCAAGAAATATAATAAAGAGCCTACCACTCTTGAATATCAAAGCTATTCAATGATGAATGTATAAGTAAAAAGGAAATAATACATTTTTTTATTATCTGGCAGAATTTAGTTTTATTACAACGACAATCCCGATAACTAAATTTTAAGTATAGGGGAAACCAGAATGTTGAATAAAACTATCCAACAGTCCGTACTTTATTTTCAATTAAATAAGGAAAGGTCCTGTAAAGTAATCTCCAAAGGAGTTATTACACATAGAAAACCATCCCGAAAAACCAGGAATGCTTTTGGGAATTCTCCTATTTTTTTCGCTATCCATTACACGAAATCGAACGTAACTACCAAATTGCTATGAATTTAAATTTAAGCAGTGTCCTTCCACTACTACATATTGTAAAAATTCCGAAGTTTTATTTGTGGCGTTACGGACAAAATTGTACATATTGTCGCAAAATAGAGGAAATTTATAAAAAAAAAAGTTCATGTTGCCTGATAACGTTGCTCTTGCCACGTTAATGTCGGTCTTGCCACGTTAACATCACTCTTTCCACATTTTCCACTGGAACGTCTCTCTTTCCACGTTTTCCACTGGAACGTCTCTCTTGCCACGTTTGTGAAGATGTATGTCGCAATTGCCACGTTAACGTCGGTCTTGCCACGTTAACGTCGCTCTTGCCACATTTTCCACTGGAATGTCTCTCTTGCCATGTTTTCCACTGGAACGTCACTCTTGCCACGTTTCTAA
>SNQJ01S0240977.1:5676-18401 GCA_010110895.2 Picea sitchensis
ATTAATTTTTAAGTGCATTATTGAATCATATGCAAATCATAAATTAAGATGAAATTATAATTAGGTTTATGATTATAATTATACACATGAAATATGTACTTTTATAAAGTATGGACATGGGATTTTATAAAGTATGTACGACTTCCTCATGCCATACTTAGCGACTTTTTGGATCGCGGGTTCTCGAGCTGGCGGGCTCAAAATTGGGCTTCTATTGTTCTGTGTCCTCCAAACAACACCCGAAGTTCCGCGATATACAAATTGACAAGCAGATTCCCGGGCTGGCGGGCTCAAGATTGTGATTGTTGACGGATGGTGATCCCTATCAACTATATACCATTATCTAAAAACATTATTTCCAAATATTAAATATTAATATTGTACAATTTAATTACATAAAATTATTAAAGGATGTTAAATCTCTTGTTTTAAAAAAATTGTAAAACAAAGCTTTTTTAAATTCTATATTTAAGGTGGAGTGCGAAAGGAGCAAGCTAGGGTTTAAAAGTCACAGCCACAACAGAGCGCAACATGGCTACGAAAGGGGGAGGTAATGGAACCCCCTCATACAAGGATGTAGTGGTGGAGAGGGGGAAAGGACCACGAGGTGCAGGTTTCAAGGAACCAGTGACGAGCACCTCGGGTTCAAGATCGGAAAAAAATCAGGAAAACAACCCGGGTAAAATGGATTGCATAGGGGAAGAATCCAGAGAAACCCATAATGAAACGCAAGATCCAGAGAACCCCAATGGGTAGAAGGGTACAACCCGTGTAAACCTAAAACAACACTGATACCCAAGGTGATATTGGAATACCCACAAACGCAACTCTTCCGGGACAAGATGAAGACGCATGCACTAATTTGCAAGTTNGCAAGATCCAGAGAACCCCAATGGGTAGAAGGGTACAACCCGTGTAAACCTAAAACAACACTGATACCCAAGGTGATATTGGAATACCCACAAACGCAACTCTTCCGGGACAAGATGAAGACGCATGCACTAATTTGCAAGTTCATGGGTCTGTGGCCCACAAAAATAACGTTGCACAATTGGATAAAATATCATTGGAAGCCAAGTGGAGAAGTGGAACTCCACCTGGGTTCGAAAGGCTTATTCACAACAATTTTCATTAATTTGGAGGACATGGATAAAGTCTTTGAGGGGGGCCATACTTCCATGCCTCAGAAAGACTGTACATGCGACCATGGAAGGAAGACTTCTCCCCAGAGAAAGAAACCTTCAAGAATGTACCCGTCTGGCTGTGACTTTACTCTTTGCTGCTAGAGGGTAAAATCATGAATATGGGTAACACTTTTGTGAAAATCGGGTCTCAAAAATTCCTAGAGGGAATTTTTCGGCCGAAAAATTGTTTCTAGGAATTATTTCGGCCGAAAACATTTTCGGCTAAAAAGTTGAACGTCAAATTGAACGGAGCCTTGACGGTGCCCTTGAAATTCATGTACAATGTTTTTTGGATGAATTATTTTCCTGTGGTAAGCATATTTCGGCCGAAAGACTTTTTGGTTGAAATGTTTATTTTTAACGGATTCTATTAAAATCTAGGTTTCGATCGAAAGAATATTTCGGCCGAAAGAATATTTCGACCGAAAACCTGAAAATGGGATTGTTTGCAGGAAACTGCAAATTCTCTCCATCTTACTTGATCTTTTGAGGTAGCAGACTCCTACAAATACTCAGAATTTAGTTTCAGAATTGATACCAACATTTTAAAAATTGAATCTACTTTCATTGTATATAATTTGTTTTCATTTTCATTGTTTTTATCTAATTTTATTTAATTTAATAAAAAAATCACTACATATTATTTTTAGGTGAGATTATGATTCAGTGAAATGAAAAATCCATATCTCTAAAAATACACAGTGGAAAATTATGGAAAATTTGTATTCATAATCCTTAAACGACTCTCTTCAAAAGGGTATTTTTAGATTTTACGTTTAAATAAAAATTAATATAGATACAAGGTGTAGGAAAACATGTGTTTAAAATCTGCAATGTTTTCAGCTTGGTCAACTTAAAAAAATTCTAGAAATTACAATATTCATCTGTTAGATTCAAAATTATAGTCATAATAAAAAAAAGTCTCTGTAGATTGTTGTAATATATTTCGTTTTTTAAAAACATAAGTTTAATAATAGATACATTGTTGTGGGAAAAAATAACTCATTATCATTCCTTCCATGTTTAAGGAACACACTGTTAAACAATTGTCAAATTGACATATCAAATCTTGATAAAAAAAAATTGAAAATTAGTCATTGGAAAGCTAAAAAAATTCTTCACAAGTTTTGTTTTTACTATAAAGTGAAATTGTAAATAAAAAAAATACTTTTGTATGCCAGAAGTTGAAGAACTTGTGAAAATACAGTTTTTTTGTCATAAAACAAGCAAAAGTATTACCCATCTTCATAATTTTACCCTAGACTACTGGCTACCCTCCACCTTCGAAGCAATCGAAAACAAACTTTTAAAATACATGAATACATTAGAAGAAACCCTAAAAGGGAGATATACCTCTTATGAAAGGATCTGCATAGAGATGGATGTTTCGGGGGCACTCCTAGAAGCGATAAGCCTGGAATTCAGGGATGAGGAATGGATACAAAGCATCGATTACGAGCAGATCCCATTCATATGAAGAAGATGCCATGAACATGGACACCTATTCAGAGAATTCCCTCTTAATAAAAAACAAGAAGCATAAAACACCAAAATACAACATGATGAGGATGGGTTTATCAGGCTGAACCACAGAAACAGAGTAAACAAGAAACTAAGTAAAACCCCGACGGGAAGCAATCCGGAAGCTAGGACTAGAATGGAAGGGGGAGAAAAAACCCACAAAGGGGAAGAAGGAGGAAAGGAAAAGGAAAAAGCTAAAGAAGATAAGGACCAAGCCACAAATTAGTACACAAACAATCCAAACAATGCGAAGGAGTAGGGGGTAGCGCAACTCCTATGGATGGAGAAACCAGAGATGCTAACACACCCATGTAGGAGGCAGATGGAGATGCATAAATGACACCAATCGAGGTAGGTACGGAACATCCTAACCTTAGATATATTGTGGAAAGGGAAGGAATATATCTCTCGAACATACTTGAGCAATGGAAAAGGCAAGGCGTAGACAATGTACCAACAGAGCAACTAGTCCGTATCCAATACCTATTCCTCCTAAGGGAGGAAACAAAATCTAGAGGGCTCAAGCGCACACATGGGGAAATATGACACCTAGGAATCAAAGTAGACGAGGGACAACCATAGCTCTCACCCAAGCATACGTGAAGGAAGAAAGGCAGGAAATCAAACAACATAGCACTACAGGAACTAGGAGCTCTACTGATAAATTCAGGTAAGATCAAGAAGCTATTTCCCAACTGCCCCCCACATGTTTAAATGAAGATTATAACATGGATTATTAGAGGCCTAAATAGCCCACGAAAACAAATAATCCTTAAAAACAGACTGAAGAGTGAACAACCGGACCTCTGTTTCATCAAAGAGACAAAATGTACCGTAGAGAGAATGGAAACAATCAACAAAAAACAATGGAGAAAGTACAATATGTTGGTTGTCGAAGGACAACAGATGGCATGCGATATTCTCACTCTGTGGAACCCACAAGTGATGAATCTACTAGCAGCCAAAGCCACCAGATACACACTTTCGGTTAACATGCAAATCATAGGTAGCACATAGGTGATTCTATGCACTAATATGTATGGTCCCTAGATGTTGGAAGAGAAGAGAAGAATTCTCCTAGACCTAGAAAACCTAAAATCATGTTCCAACAACCTCCACTAGATCCTAGATGGGGAGTTCAACATCATATCGACACTTGCAGAGAAAAAAGGAGGCACCAGGAGACTAGATAGAGATGTAGAAGAATTTTCAACTTTCATTGACATAGTGGAGATGGTGGACATCAAAACTAGTAATGGCCAGTTCACATGGAACAACAAATGGATTCATCAACATCAGATAACGACAAGGCTAGACAGATTCCTGGTGTTGGAGTCCATCATCCTATAGGGTTTAAATTTATACTGCAACATCCTTCCCTGGGGGGGTTCAAACCACTGACTAGTCCAACTAGAAGCAAACTTCCAAACCACACCGAAAAACAACCCTTTTAGATTCAAGAAATTTTGGATTGATCATCCCACCTTCAAGGAGAACATCAACGAATGGTGGTGGGAGCCACAACCTAAACAAGGGATAGGGATGTTCAAACTTTATAAGAAACTCAGGTACATCAAACATAAACTCAAGGAGTGGAACAAGGAAATCTTTGGAAACATAAACCAAGAAAAAAGAATTATTGAATACAAAATGAGGAACCTCCAGGAAATATGCATAGACGTGGGTTATACAGAGGATCACAAAAAGGAAGAGATCCAACTAACCCAGGAATGGGAAGCAAGATGTCGACAGAAAGATACTCTATGGTGCCAAAAGTCCAGAATCAGGTGGCTAAAGGAAGGAGAATGAAATACAAGGTTCTTTCATCAAACCACCATTGCTAGAAGAACCCACAACAAAATCCTAAAAATTCAGGATCAGGATGGGATCGAGAGAGAGTCCCACAAGGAGATCGAAAATATACTGGTAAATCACTTCCATGGGATAGCCCAGGAACCCAACCAAGATTGAACGGAGGCCATACAAAGGATAACTCAACACATCCCCAGGCTAGTTATCGATGAAAAAAATATCAACCTAAACAAACCCATCGCTAAGGAGGAAATTGACCAAGTGGTCCAGGAGATGCCCAATGGAAAGGCCCCAGGTCCAAATGATTTCACAGTGGAATTATTTAAAGCTTACTGGTAAGTGGTCAAACATGACATCTATGGGGTGGTGGAAGACTCCAGACGATCGACCTCCATTTTGAAAGCGCCAAATTCCACAATGATTACTCTAATCCACAAAGAAAATGAAGACATGACCCCAGACCGCTATAGATCCATAGCATTATGCAATATGGTTTACAAGATAATCTCCAAAGTCATAGCCAACAGACTGAAACCTCTTCTACCCTCACTGATTTCCCAGGAACGGGCGAGCTTTGTAGAAGGGAATTTTTTTTTGGACAACATCATCCATTCCCATGAATTGATACACACGCTGAAAACCCAGAAAATAGGGGGGATGATAATCCAACTTGATCTAGCAAAGGATTATGAAAAAATTAACTGGCACTATATGGTCAAGAATCTGGAAGCTTTTGGATTTTCACAACACTGGATGAACTAGATTGTCAGCCTAGTGTCAACGACTAGTTACTTATTGTTAATCAATGGAGCCCCAGCCAAACCCTTTTGTCTTTCAAGAGGCAACAAACAAGGAGACCCACTATCACCCTTCCTGTTCATTCTGATGATGGAAGGACTCAGTAGAAGCATAAAAAGTGCAACTACAGTAGGAGAAATAACATGCATTAAACCTTTCAAAAACTGCCCTACCTCCACGCACCAACAGTTCATTGATGACACGTTACTCCATGGTACACCCATGGTTAATAAAGCGAAAGCATACAAAAGAATCTTAGAATATTTTGGGGAAGCTTTGGGAGCGGAGATCAATCACTCCAAATCCATGATATATTTCTTCAATACCAACCCAACAATTCAAAGGAACCTGGCAAATATTTTGGGATTTGAACGCAAAACTCTCCCAGTGAATTACTTGGGAATTCCCTTGACGGACAGAGCATGCAAAATGCAAACATGGGAAGGAGTGATCAACAAGCTACAGGAGAGGTTGAAAATCTGGACTTACATATCCCTCAACATTGCGGGGATACTTGTCCTGACCAAAGTGGTAAAATGGAGGGTAATTGCAGAGGACCAAGAAGACCCGACACAACAGTGGGGAAAGATTTGGGGCAGCCCCCAGTGGCCTAAAATCAAAATGTTCAAATGGCTAGTAGTTCACAACCAAATTCTAACCTGGGAAAACCTAAGGAAAAGAGGTTTCATAGGCCCATCACGATGCCACCTCTGTCAAGCTAAAGAAGAAACAACAAATCACCTCCTTGACGAATGTAATTACACAATAGAGATATGTGACTGGGCGACATGCATCTTCCTCCAGTCCAATAGGATCTGAGGTAACATCAACGCAACCATCAATAACTGGAAGGAGAGTTACAGCGAAAATGAAATGGTAAACCTCCGCTGGAACCTCATGCCAAGGATGATTATATGGGCAATATGGAAAGAAAGGAACCAATGCATCTTCAGGATGAAAGCCTCCCGGAAGGGAAACTCAAGGAAACAATAATCTCACAAATCCGAGAAACGGTGCAGATCCACAACTGCCATACTGAAAGAGCACAAATCACAATCTAGGAATCCATAATCCTGGAAAATTTTCACCTCAAAGAAGGGCGCAACAACACACAGGTATGGCGGTCACCGCAACTCCAATTAGGAGAGCATAACTGGACACCTCCTCCGGTAGGGTTCCTCAAGTTAAATTTTGACAGGGCGACAAAATGAAACCCAGGAATCACAGGAATGGGAGGGGTGATCAGAGATAGTTGGGGAAACATAATCCGGTTGTACGCTGGGATCTTGGGAAACTCAACCAACAACGCAGCAAAATTTGGAGCCCTGGAGCTCGGTCTCAAAATTCTACGCCGAGAAAGGATGACCAACACTATCGTGGAATGTGACTCCACCATGGTCATCAACACGGTGAAGAGACTCCAAAATGACACCAGAGTGGGTAAGGTTCAGAAACACTGGCACTTGGCACACTCCCTTCAAAAAATCCAGGACCATATGCAAATGATTAACACCGTGGAGTTGCGCTAGGTACACAGGTTAGAAAATGGACTGACAGACAGAATTTCCAATGAGGGGGTTAGCAAGGAAGGACCAGAACTAGATACTACTTGGATCAACATCCCGCAAGGACAGTTTAGAATGAAATGCACTCAACTAGCGAAAAAAATACTGGGACAACAACTTAAGCAAAGAAGGTCACATCGTGGAGGGCAGTGAAAGGCCCAACCAAAGGCTCGAAGGACTCAGGCAGGATATGACTGGCCAATACTCGACTACCAATCACGATGCCAGATCAAATTATACAACAGGTGAGGGTACGACAACAAGATTGTGTCACAGTAAGATTCGTGGGGAAAGCCCGCGAGAAAGTATTGATGACAAACAAAAGGCAACTAATGACGTAAGGCAAGAGGAATTGAAATGGACCAGTATCGATCCACCATGCCAAGGACTAGGTACGGGGAGTTTCCCAGTAGGATATCAAGCGAGTAGGGGCAAGGGCCAGTACATGAATAACGGTCGATTCATCACGATCATACGTACCGTGATGGGGAAAAAGGACGGGAAGTTTCACCTCTATGGGCAGACCATGATTGGAAGGACGAGCCCACAGCAGGGAAAGTTCAATAACAGAACAAACAACAGGAAGAAAGGAAAACAGAAGAGCACAATAGCAGAGGCTACCAAAATACACAAGGGCAGGGAAAGGAAGAACCCCCAGGTAGACAAGAACAAGTTGAGAGCGTAGAAAAGGAGAAACCATAGGCCAGACGAGATGGTGAGAATGAAGGAAACGAACAACAAAAGAAACCCCCAGGGGAAGGGAACTCAGAACAATCCTCGACGAGTTTCAAGGATGGAGCAGGCAACAAAATATGCAGAGGGAACCTTTCATACTCTGGTTGCATCGAAAGGAAAGACAACCATTACCCTTTTGGAGAAGGAAATAAACGAAAAGCGCAAGGGAAAAACATGGGAATATTTGGCTCAAGAAGCAGACTGGGTAACTGACCCAGGAGCCACGCATCCCAGGGAAACCCTCTACCACAAAACGATGGAGATGTCTTGGCAAACAAATATGCTGATTGGAAAAGTGAGCTCGGAGAGGGAGGACGCCAGACAAGAGAACAACAAGGAACACACAAAACTGTTGAATGAAATCTTGAGGCACCTTAGCAGTCTGGAAACCATTACCAAACTGCTCACCGAAGTTGAGACAGACCAGAAATCCAAACTAGAGCAGTTGGCTTCTCAATTCCACCTCTACCTGTGCTACGCCCATCACATGGACATCATGCTATCTGATGGGAAAGGAGCGCCAACACATATCATAAAGACTCGCACAATCCCCCAAAAGGAGAAGAACAAGGGCCAAATGGATGAAGGAAATAAACATATAGTCATCCTGGACTAGTGTCTGGTTAGTCTATTGTCAAGTCAGTCGGGTCAGTCTTGTGTCAATCTCAACTTCTGTTACTGTTATTTTGTTTATCGTTTTCGTGTCTGTTGTGCTTATACTGTCAAAAACTGGATATGGTAGGACTGGGCTGGTTTCCCATGGTGGCAGTCCAGTCCTACCCCGTGCCTATTTCAGAAAACACAAATCGGGAATCCCTGGCCTGGTTTCATTTTTGGAAGACCAGGGAGTTCCCCTTTTTTGTATCATAAACCCCCTTTAGTAATACAGGTTCTTAAACTCACTTACAAAAAAAAATAAAAATTTCTATATTTAAAAATATTAAAATAAATAATCATTTACATTAAACATGTATTTTTATAAAATACAGATATTAATTTTTAAGTGCATTATTGAATCATATACAAAACATAAATTAAGATGAAATTATAATTAGGTTTATGATTATATTTAAAAATAATAAAATAAAAGTCAAGAAATCTAAAAGATAAGTACGTTAGATATTACTAAATTTTAGATCTAAAATATTGAAATAAATAATTGTACACATTAAATATGTACTTTTCTAAAGTATGGACATGAGATTTTATAAAGTATGTACGACTTCCTCATTCCATTCTTAGCNTAAAAGATAAGTACGTTAGATATTACTAAATTTTAGATCTAAAATATTGAAATAAATAATTGTACACATTAAATATGTACTTTTCTAAAGTATGGACATGAGATTTTATAAAGTATGTACGACTTCCTCATTCCATTCTTAGCTACTTTTTGGATTGCGGGTTCCCAGGCTGTCGGGCTCAAAATTACGCTTCTATTGTTTCGTGTCCTCCAAACAGCACCCAGAGTTCTGCGATATACAAATTGATAGGCGGATTGCCGGGCTGGAAGGCCCAAGATTGTGATTGTTGACGGATGGTGATCCTTATCAACTATTTAACATTATCTAAAAACATTATTTCCAAATATTAAATTATTAATATTAAATATTAATAGTGTACAATTTAATTACATAAAATTATTAAAGGATGTTAAATCTCTTATTTTAAAACAAGATTGTATCCAAAAATCAGAGGAAAATGTATTGTAACACGCCTGTTAAGTAAACATTTAAGGCTATCATAACCATCCAAGGGCCTCACGCTGCGTAAACATTTAAGAAAGAATGCGCGTGGAAGGCCTGTTTACATATGTTAAGTACTTAATAATAAATAATAATAATAATAACAATAGTACAACAAACATAAAAATATTTATAATTAACGAAACTTAGGATAAATTTAGCTAGCATAAAATGATAAGACAAACATTCAAACTAATGCTAGCATTAATCCACCTTCGAGAAATGCATAAGAAAATATATGCGTGTTGATATTGGATTAAAACATGCATTAAAACATTGGGAATAACGAAGGTGGAAATAAGACTTCGAATCTATTCTCCAATGAGATGATGACATACAACGTTTTTTTTTATTGTATAAAAACGAATGCTTTTAGTTCTATACTACGAACAATAGAAATGATGCGAAAATTTATAGTCAAAGGACATATTAATATGAAGTCAACAAATTATCGATTGCTATAGTCCCTCTACGCCTTCAGCATGGACTAACAATATGCTCATATATATATTTACTCGCAACTTAAATGAAATTAACCTTTCATGAATGTGAAATCAATGCTAATATATCAATAAGAAAAACAATGACAATCTTAAAAAGACTAGAGTTTTTAGCTAATACATGATTTATGGATTATTTTTTTGGTAAAGAGTTGTTTTATTCTAAGAGTTAATTTTTCTTTAATAATATTAGTATCATCACAAGAACTATAAATTTCATTTAACTTATTTTATTTTGATATTTGGCTTATCACTTCATCAACCAAGGATTTTCTAAAAGAAACTTTTTTTTTTTTTTTTCCGAAACAATTAATTTGTATTGAATAAAATTTTTGTGGCTTTAACCAATAAGAGAAGTACATAATGTCATAATGGGTTCATTTGTTTGAAGGGATTTTCTATCTCTTCTAGGATAAGGAGATTTTTAGGTGGTTATTATTCTTTTATTTCCAAATTTTCCTCCCCCCAATTGACATGAATAATTTTAGATAAATTAAGAGCATAAAAATGTACGAAACAAATACAAGTACATGTACACATGAAATACATGTAGGTCAACATCCACTAGGGATGTTCTCTTTTTATTCTTGGAGGAAGTCATCCATTTCTCTTGTTGTTTTTAAAATGATGTGGTTGGTTCTTCTAGTTGGCCATCTTCAAGTTTTATCACATTGTTGTCTTCCTCTCCTAGGAGGGTGATTTTTAGATCTTCGAAGCCTCTTCCTCTTTTTCTATGGTGTAGGCCCAACTTCCTTATCCATTTTTTGAGGGGGTATGAGCTAACATGGTCAACTAGGGAGGGTTGGAAGGAGTCTACCCTTGGATGAGGAGAGAGGTTAGTTTGTCTAGATACCTTTATACTTGATTCCTCTATGGCTCAAATTCTTAGTATGGTCTGATTTATCAATGAATTTTCGAAGATCATTTCCTATTGCCTTTAAGGAATCATTTCTATAGAAGTGAAGAGGAAAGTGGGGAAGACGTACCCACATAGGATTTTATAAAGCATGTCTGGATTCCTCATTCCATACTTAGCCACTTTTTGGATCACGGGTTCTCGGGCTAGCATGCTCAAAATTGCGCTTGTATTGTTCTATGTTCTGCAAACAACACCCAGAGTCCCGCAATATACAAATTGACAATCGGATTCCCAGGCTCAAAATTGCGCTTCTATTGTTCCGTATCCTCCAAACAACACCGAGAGTTCCGCAATATACAAATTGACAGGCGGACTCCCGGGATGACGGGCTCAAGATTGCGATTGTTGACGAATGGTGATCCTTATCAACTATCTAACATTATCTAAAAACATTATTTTCAAATATTAAATTGTTAATATTAAATATTGATATTGTACAATTTAATTACACAAAATTGTTAACGAATGTTAAATCTCTTATTTTAAAAAAAATGAAGTAAACAAAACAAAGCTTTTTAAAATTCTATATTTAAAAATATTAAAGTAAATAATCATTTACATTAAACATGTATTTTTATAAAATATAGATATTAATTTTTAAGTGCATTATTGAATCATATACTAAACATAAATTAAGATGAAATTATAATTAGGTTTATGATTATATTTAAAAATATTAAAATAAAAGTCAAGAAATCTAAAGGATAAGTACATTAGATATTACTAAATTTTAGATTTAAAATATTGAAATAAATAATTATACACATTAAATATGTAATTTTATAAAGTATGGACATGGGATTTTATAAAGATTGTACGGATTCCTCATTCCATACTTAGCCACTTTTTGGATCGCGGGTTCTTGGGCTGGCAAGCTCAAAATTGCGCTTCTATTGTTTTGTGTCCTCCAAACAACACCCAAAGTTCTACGATATACAAATTGATCCCTATCAACTATCTAACATTATCTAAAAACATTATTTCCAAATATTAAATTATTAATATTAAATATTGATATTGTACAATTTAATTACATAAAATTATTTTTTTTTTCACAAAAACTGGGTAAAAGATATATTAAAAAACTGCAAAAAACCGCAAGCAGAGAATATAGTTTTGGTTACAAAATTTGCAGAAATCAAAATGCTCCCGCTTGAATTCTCCAAGAAGGAAATGGAGATCAGGGGTGATGCTAACTATAAGACTAAAGCCTGCTTGCGTATCGATGGTAAAAACCATGCAAAAAGTACCTAATAACAACATGAAAAAACACTGCATACATTTACATTTTGTTCTGGTCTGGTGCGGTGGAGTCTGCCTCTGTTGGAGGCTGCTGGTTGAGGTCTAGTTGAGCACGCGGTCCTGGAGAGGAAGCCTCATCTGAGATGTATTTGTTCATGGAGGGAGTGGGTGACGCTGGCCCAGACGCGAATTTGAGCGCCTCTATTTGATGTCTGAGCACTTCACACTCGTCCCTATTTTGCTGTTGCTCACTCCTATGCTGGATGGTAATTTCTGTGATTGAGAGAACCTGGGTAGAGAGAACCCTAAGCTATAAATTAAGAGTCTGGACAATGCTCACTAGCTCTTCATGCTCCTCCACTGGAACCGTTCTTGGTGGTTTCCTGTTCATCTTGGCTAAATTCCCTGCTTTTCCCAATTGAAGAAACCAGATACTAGTGCACTTACAAGGAGTAGTCTCAGTCCCGTTCTTCACAGAAATGATATTTCCAACCAATTGGACCGTTCCTGCTATGATATGCTCCCTCCTCTTCATTTGATTCAAGGAACTTAACCATTTTCCCAGGATTTTCCACGGATTCGAGCCATGATCACTTCTGATGTTGGGATCCTTCACCTCACCTGGAATTAATGCCCAATTTTCTCTCCCACGCCCCGGAGATGTCCAAGGTACACCGAGGAGACTTCCCAAGCTTGGGGAGGGA
>SNQJ01S0240979.1:0-13502 GCA_010110895.2 Picea sitchensis
GAGAGGTGTATTTCAACGAGGAAATTTTTGTTGAAACTTGTTATTTTTTAATTATGTAATTTGTTGGAATGATATGATGTTCAAATAAGTACTTACTACTGTTAAATAAGTACTTCATCACTTCATCTAGATGGTTCAACTTATGATTGGTTCCTCTAGTGGGAAACTAGAGCTAATGGAATTTTTGTGATCTAGAAAACTTTTATTGTGGAATTTTTCAAATGGTTATAGGATGCCGAAGATGAATAACTCTTTATGAATTTTCCATGATTGCAATAAATATATATGATTGGGAGGTTCTAAGCAACAATAACATATAGTCTATCATTGTAAAAGTCACTACAATAATATTGAAAGGGTTTCGAAATGAAAGTTTTCTTAATATCCCTATTTTTTTTCAAGCTATTAATGGAGCTAAATTAATGATTACAAATTCAAGAGACAATGAATCCTGAATTCTTTGTAGTATGAGAAAGTTGTCAAATACATTTGTTCTCACAAAATACAACCAACATCAAAATACTGTGATTCTAATTTCTAGAATAAATGTTCTAGATGTAAATAGAAGTGGGGCCTTCATTATGTCTTCCATCTCAATAAGTTATACTTCTATGAAGTTAGTGACATCAATCATGATAACGACAATGGAATGAAGACTTCTATTGAGGAGAGTGGCAATGATAAAAAAAAACAAGAAAACAACAAGGAAATGCAAAGGCAAATTAGCAGAAGAGACTACTCCACCTATTTCAATTATAAGGAAATGCAAAGACAAATTAGCAGAAAAGACTACTCCACCTATTTCAATTATAACTACGATTGAAATTTTGTAAATAAAAACTCTCAAAGTTCATGAATATATTCAAAGAGTAAAGTGGTAACACTCAAGAATAGTGCTAACACATACAAAAAATTATCATGTAGGAAACAAATTACAAATATTCACCATGGTGATTGGAGGATAGTGTTTTGATGTCCAGGATGACATAACACGTGTAGAAGCTGAGAAAAACCAATTACTTCTCCCCATTTAGGTTTAATTCCCCCAAGACTAGTTTGACAAGTGTCCTAGGATGAGTCTAGATCGCGAGTTGCAACTCACCAATAAAATACAAATGGAGTGATAAAATGATGCACTGTGGGCCTTGTTGGACTCGAGACATTAGATTAGCTTTGAGGGAACCTTTCTATTGCTTTTCGCATGACTCGGGCTATGTTTTGTTAGCATGTTTATGAGCTAGAGTTTCCCCCTTTTTGAGACAATGCAACAAATTTGCATTCGAGGGTTGAATAATCTCTACGACAAAGGTCAAAGGATAGTGTTCTAGTAAATGGGATGGACTAACACGGATGCAATAGTTGAGAAAACTCAATTATATCTCTCTGTTTAGGTTTTATACCTCTGATACCTATTTGGAAAGTGTACTAAAATGACTTCGAATCATAAGTTGCAACTTGTGTTAAAATGAAAATAGAGTGAAAAAACAATGAACCATCAACTCCATTCAACTCAAGTTGTCGGATTACCTTTATGGAAACCCTTCTCCCACTTGTCCCACATCCCAAGATTTGTTTTTATGGTGCATTTCTAGGCTAGGGTTTGATCCACATTCATTAAATAATGCATCGAATTCACATTTGGGTGTATAAATCATACATCTCCACGACAAAGTTCATTGGACAATGTTTTGGATTCTAGGTTGGAATAACACGTGCAAGTGCCGAGAAAACTCATTTATGTCTCTCCATTTAGGTTTTATGCTCCCTAAGACCATCTGGGAAAATGGTTCAGAATGAGTTTGGACCATGAGTTGCATCTTGTGATAAAATACAAACATAGAAAAGGAATGAAAAACCATAAACTTTATTGGACTTGGGACATTATATTACCTTGAGGAACACCATTCTCTTGCTTATCCCACAACCTAGGATATGCTATGCCAGTGTGTTTTTGAGCTAGGGTTCCGTCCTTTGTGGAATCATGAAACAAATTCATGTTTGGGGGTCAAATTCATAAATCTATGCCATGAAGGTTGGAGGATAACATTCCCACATTTGAGTCGACATAACACATGTATAGGAGATGAGAAAAATCAATGTCCCCAAATTTAACTTCTTGTAATGTTCCTCACTAAGTGAAACCATAGCTCCAATTTTTTTTTTGATAAAACATGTTATGGCCATGGGATGAGCGGTAAAAGGGTGCCCCTAAAGGTATTTTGACATCCTTAGTCCAATAGAGCTAATGATTCATCTTCTTAAGGCCAAGTTTACGTTTTATTGTGATTTGCAACTCGTGGTCAAGAGCCCTTTAGGGACACTTGTGAAATTGGTCACGAGGGAATAAAAAATTAATGGAGCAACCAAATTGCATGTCATCAGTGCCTACACTTGTATGTTGATCATCTAAAGACTATAAAGTTGTCTAGTGGTGCCTTAGATAGTGATTGACAAATTTGATCCCTATATTCAACTTCTTGCAATGCTCCTAACTGAGTGAAACCCTAACTCTATAAATTTCTTGATAAAACATGTTTCCATTGTGGGATGAGTGGGATAAGGGTTCCCCTAGAGGTATTCCAATGTATCGAGCCCATTGGAGCTAAAAATTCATTACACTGAGGCCAAGTTTTAGTTTTTTGGCGAGGTGCAACTTGTATCCCAAAGACCTTCATGGACACATGTGAAAGTGATCCAGGGGGCATTAAAAATGAACGAATCAACAATTGCATGTCGTTAGATCCTACACTTGTATTTTGGCCATCCAAATACTAACACGTTGTCTAGTGGTGATCAAAACCCTCATTAAGAAAAACCATGGCTTTATGAATTTCTCGATAAAACGTGTTTTGGTCATGGAACGAGCAAGAGGAGGCTTCCCCTAGACACATTCCAACATCTCGAATCCAATATAGTTGAAGGTTCAATGGAATGAGACTCATTTTGGATTTTATGGTGAGTTGCAACTCGCGTCCCAAAGCTGGCCTAGAGGGGCACTTGTGAGATTAGTCTTGGGGGCATAAAAAATGAACTAAACAACAAATATTGCATGCCTTTAGATCCTTGACCTATATTTTGGCCATACAAAGAACATCATGTTGTCTAGTAGTGCTTGAGACATTGGTTTTCAAATTTGACTCATCATTTACCTTATACTGGCAAGTTAACTCATTGTTTACATTCTTCTAAAAATCATTGACATGACATGGATAGTTGTAGTATGGTTGTGAATCACAATGCTTTGTCACCATTTTATATATACCTTCTACTAGAAAGTAATCTCATTATTTTCCTTCTGCTAGCAATTATTGACATGGCATGAATAGTTGTGGTATCGTTGTGATTCACAATGCTCTCCTACTATATTTTTCTTTTTTGATCATCAATGGGAGATGCCACTAGTAAAGAACACATGCTTAGAGACCCATGATCCTCGAGACCATTTTTTGCCCACATCTTTTTGGGTTTTCATAACAACTAGTAATCAATTGTTGAGATCCTTGGGTATGATATATATCTCATGATCCACATCAAGATTGATAATTCATCTCTAAAGCTCCATGTGATCAATGAACATAGGTCATACATGTTAACTTTGTTTAGTTTACATTAGTATCAGTTTGTGTGTAGTTGTCACATTGCGATTTGGAAAAATGATGCAATCCCTTGTGCTCAAGCCAAATAAAAGCAGTTGGGTTGTGATTTGAAAAAGAGTATAGTGTCACATTTCAATTGAATATCTGCAATAGATAAGTTTATATATCTTTAGTCACATTTGTAATTTGGATAAAAATGGAAAAACGTTAGGTTTCTCCATATCGAAGGTTACACATCTAGGTGAACAAAAATGAGTTTTACTATAAGCATCCATTATACTACTTATGATATTGTAAAAAAAACCGCCAACTTAAAAAATACTTAAATTTTTTGTTATAATTACTTAAAATCTCCATATGTTTTTACGGGATTTCTTTTAACTTTTATGCACCCAAATGTTTCCATGTTGAATATAAAAATGTTGAAAGAAACTTCATTAAATTTATCCTTTTGAATAACCATGTATTCCTTGATTCATGTCCACAAACTAGTTAAAGGCTTGATTTCTAAGTGATGCACCAAAATCTACTAACCATCATATCGACCATAAAATCAACCCTTAATTGTTTGACACAAAAAAATGTTTCTTTATATGTCAGCATAAAAAATCATAATTTATTCGAGATAAGTCACCATTACTTTAATTTCAATGAACATGATCTTTTAGACATGCATTTCTCACCATTACTAGGATAATTGCAATGAACATGATCTTTTAGACATACATTTCTCACTAGGATGTTTTAGGTTAATTATCTTAGTTTCAACAATGCTTTTGATTTCTATATCAACTTGAAACCCTGTTTAATAAATCCCTTAATAATCTACATTAACTTTATTCTTTCCGGGTTATGTTTCTTTACACTCTTATAATGTAACATATCAAGGTCTATCATGTTGAATTTTTGTAGATCTTTTTTATGTGGTTGCAACTTCAGTTTCACTACTACTTGTCATGATAACATCATCAACATACCAATTTTGTGAACTACACTTTCTGCTTTTCAACTATACCAATTAATTACTTGTCATGATAACATCATCAACATACCAATCTTGAGAACTACACTTTATGATTTTCAACTATACCGTCTAATTTATCATGTCCTGTATATCCATTTGGATACTTTATTGGCTTTTGTTTATTAAGTAACTCTACAAAACTCCACATGGTTGTTCAACGATGAATAATTTTTATTGAATCTAGGGAATGTGCTTGTTTTAATTTCATTGTCTCTACTTTAAGAATCTACGTTGGTTCTTTTCCTATTGGCATTCAAGTTTTAAAAATTGTATGAATTAGATGGACACATTAATTCAAGATGTAGGTTAGTTAGAAACATAAATTATGTAGAAAATTTGTTTAAAAATTTGTATGAATTAGATGGACATTAATTCAAGATGTAGGTTAGTTAGACACATATTATGTAGAAAATTTGATTGGTTAACTAAGTAAAAAACTTGTTAATTTTTTTATTTTATTCTTATTTTACTTTTATGGAATAATTTGGATTTTTTTCGTATATCAATGATCGATTTGATTATATAAAATGTACTTAATGCTTATGTTTAATATCATATGTTTGTTTTATTTTCAGGCCATTGGATCCAAGGAAAAAAAAGATGATGATTTAAACTATGTTGAGATTGGATCAAAGCTGGGAGGTGAGGAGGAGGAGGATGAGGGTGAGGAGGACGAGGACGAGGATGGTGGTGGAGATGATGCTAATGAGGATGATGATCATTAGGATCCATATGCTAGTGGGGTGTATATGTTATATGACAATCCAAATGCATGTTATCTCCATCATATTAGCTTGTTTCATGGATTGATGTTGAGATATGATGATGTACACATCATTTTGACTTTTATATATATGAAGATCATCAAACGTGTTCATCTTTACTTTTTTGTGGTTTTGTTTATGGCATCATAATGTGACAATATTGACATTATATTTTGACTTGTTAAAAAAGATAGCAATGATGATGTTATTGGCATTACCTTGCTTATATAGGGTGCCACCACAAGATTTCCTTATTATCCCTATCATAGATATATATATTGTATTTATTCATATTTGACCTATTTTTATATCAGAAGTTCACTTCAAAACATATTTGTAGTTACACTATGTTTTAAGAAAAAAATATCTTTATTAAAATATTTCAATTTCTTTGAAATGTGATTGGAAAAAAAGTTTAGGGTCTTATTTTGGGAGCTAAAACAATCGTGTTATTTAAGCTAGTACTGTAAGTAATTCATGAAATTATGGTTGTCGGGTTTTCCAAGCTTGCATTTCAGAAGTGATGGTGATAGTGTTTGGTGCTCGAGTTTGCCAAATTATTAATGCATTTATTTCATTGAAGGGAGTTGCTTCCATATGCCCCTCATGATTTATTTCCCTCTCGAAAACTACCTTTGGCCCTCCACCCAACACTCATCTTTCTTGATGGAGGTATAAGTGTTATATTCCATTAAGGGAACATGTATACCTCCCCTAACGTACACATGAATATATCATTAAAGGATAGGAATGCATATTGCAAGTGCACTTATTTTGTCTAGTTCTCGAATGCAACCATGGTCAAAGCATGGACACACATTTTATTTTGTACCTTCCATGCAGTATTTTTGCCATTACATCTCATGCCCATGTGATTTTTTAACATAGTTGAAATAAATCGATGGAGAGTATGGGAATTGGAAGCATTTGTAATTTGGGAGATCATTCAATACCTATTGCAAATCCATTTATGAAACCATGGTCAAAGCATAGACACGTTTTATTGTGTACCTTCCATGTAGTATGTTTTCCACTACATCTCATCTCCACATGATTTTTAACATTGTTGAAAGAAATAGATGGAGAATATGGGAATTGGAAGCATTTTCAATTTGAGAGATTGTTCAATACCTATTGCAAATCCATTTACTACACTAGTTTTTCACAATCTTCAAGTTATATTATCTTATCTCTATCTCGTGTTGCCCTAGAATTGAGAGGATTATGCTTATTCGAATTTGGGAAACGATCGAGGATGGACTTTTCAAAAATATCTAAAGTGTGATTAGTTTGGAACATAAATCATGTTTTTATTATTTTTATAATTCAAGATTTGTTAGCATTCAAATGATCTTTCAACATTGGTCTACAATGAGATTTCTTAGGAGTGTATTTTTTTTGGTAATAAATATCCATGGAGATTTCAATGATCTTTCAACAAAGACTACATTTTGAGACTTTTTATAACCATCACTATAAATATAAATTTAACATACCCAACAAAATATGTTGTAGTAGTAGGAATTCTACACATTATCTTCTATATTAGCATCCATTGATTTGAAAACAATAAAGAAATAATTAAAAGTGTTTTTTTTTCTCTACAACCTTCCAATTTAATGCTCGCACGTACAACATAAAACTATAATTTTAGCATGTACAAGTTTGGTTGAGAATGGTTCATACCTATATGTAATTTTTGAAGGAAGGCTTGATTTGTTTGATTACATTTTTTCCTCTAAACCTTTGCATATGGTTTCTTCCCTAAGAAATACACATGATCAAATTATGGGTAGAATTGAGTTCTTTTGAGGAACAATAACTGTCTAACTAACTAGCATAGCCCTAGTGTCTCATTTGCCAAACCTAAAAGTTAAGCATGTTGAATTAATAAAATTAAATAGTTCTCTTAATTGTTATAATCATTTCTTGAGGAATCTCTTCATCTTGCATAAACTTGTTGCATGAATTTGACAAGAAAAGAGCAATGGTATGAAGGGATCATAATTAAATGAAAGATTATAAAAAAATGAATGTCGTTTTGGATCAAGATAAAGATTGCTCAAAATTCATACTCGACAATACAAAATTTCTAGTATTTGTCATTCTAGAAGATCTTAGTTCACTCAAGGATTCCCATGTAGTTGGCTTACCATAATGGGAATGTATCTTTACATATTTGTCTTTTCTCATGGAATGAAAATCATTCCAATGACAATAAATTCAAATATCTACGCACTTCAATATAGAGGAATCAATGAAAGGCTTGTAACTATCTCTGTGTGTGTCTCTAATTTTATCATGTTATATATGTTCTTGAGCCTTACAAATGATAGTGTTGTCTTAAGACATTCTAGTAGCATGTTTTACCTTAGGTGCCCATTTTCAATAATGACCTATGAAATAAGTTAATAACCATGTGGAATATGCTTGTAAAGTTGGAAGAGACAAGACCAAAACCAAGTTTCTAGTGGCACCAATAAAAGTAAAATAACAAACTATTTCAACCTTTACAACACTGAGATTTTCTCCAATAGATGTTGAAGATCAAAGACATGTACGTTTAAAATAATTGTTAGAACCATAACATCTGCTCACACTGCATGTCAAATAGAACATAGGGAAATAACTATTTAAAGGAAAATAGGCAAAAATGTGAGACCTTTGTGTCCAAGATTGGAAAAAGATTGTCCTCAGGGAAAGCTTTAGAAGGACTAATTAGTATAACAACCTATCTAGCACACTTCCTAAGACACTTCGAACGACGTGTCAATGCCAGATGGGATGGGAAATGATTAAAACATGCACATTGAAAAATTCAAACAACCTCCTAACACTTTTGAATATTAAAAAAGACCTTGAGCTCAATCCTCATTGCACAAAATGCCCTATGTTACAACTATTGGACTAGGCCCAGATGGGAAAACGCCGAGTGGATTTTTGTATAGCTATAGTAGAGGTGAGGCTAGTATAGTTTATGTGTTAGCACATTCTTGTCACATGTAGAATTTGTATAACATGCATATGTTACAAATATTTCACATCCTAAAAGGAACATAGTTTTCAATCTATCTCCATTTGAAAATCAAGGTGCATTAGCCATGGAATGCAAATGCATCAATCGTAGTTGTATAAATAGATTAAATATAATGTAGAGTATCCTATAGTTTAATGGTTCACTTCTCCCTTTAAGATGTGTAGATAAATGCGTATACCTAGCACATTTGCATGAGTATGGATACATAGCGCATTTGTGTACAAACTTTTTCAAAAATACCCATGCTTTATATTGACTACATCAAATAATTGTGAGGTCCATATTTCTATGTCTTCGAAACTGAGGATACTTATCAATGTTAATTATAACAAAATTACCAACTAAAACTAGTATTTGAAGCTTATTACTCTGGCCAAACTATATTTTGTAGAGACAACTTTTGTAATACCCCCAGGCCAAACCCAAATTGTACATATGTTGTATAGGTTGGTGAGATAGGATATTATAGGACATAGTACCTATGTGACTATTAGGATGAATATCTTAGATTGGCTAAAAGGCCATCGTGCCTATTATTGTAATATGTAAACACTAATATTTTAACAAAGTACATCACTGTTGTCGACCTTCCACACAAAAGAGATGGGGGGCTAAACTCCACTAGGATGGGAAAGGGGGTTAAGAGTCTAAGAAGGCTCTAAGTTTGAGGGCTTAATCCCAAAGGAATATTATATTACTATTCCTAAAGTCTAAAGTATGATTATAACTTTATGTTATCCTAAGTTCCAGGGGGGAAGACAATGAATAACAAGTGGGAAAAGGGAGTCCCTTGGGTGTCAGGTGTCTTAAAGGACACATGCATATATATATATATATATTTGGGGAACAAAATGTAATTCCTCGTCTACAGACTGTTATTTATTCATGATTCTTACCATTTCAGGGGGATCCATGCTACCATCCGTACTGGTACCTGATTCTGTTTCCGGTCGAAGAGTCGGGTTGTCAACCTGTGGTTGAAGAAGCAGGTTGTCAGGCCCATAGGCATTTATCTGGAGGTGAGATATTTGTTGTGTGGAGGCAGCAGGTTGTCAGGCCCGTGAAATTCACTTGAGGCGAGAGAATTACTGGGAGTTAATTCCCAAGGTGCCAAGCTGCAGCTATAGGGCACTGAGACTCCCTGTCTGGTCTATTGTTGAAGCCCTGGAAGGGAAGTGGGGTAGCTAGGATATTGTTGAACAACGAAGGGGCACACTTCCTGGGGTGGGACATGCATGTGAGGGGTGATGGACTGTAGGTTGGTTACTAGAGGTCAAGTTGCGGCTACAGATATCTGAGACTTTCTGTTCAGTCTGTTGTTGAAGCCCCGGAAGGGAAGTGGGGCAACCAAGGGATTGTTGAGCAGAGAAGGGGCACACTTCATGGGGTGGAACAAACATGTGGGGAATGAGAGACTATAGGTTGGTTGCTAGGGTAGGCACCTGAATTTGAGAATTGTTGTTGTTTGTCATACCTTAGACTGGATTAGAATTTCCTTTTCCTGAGAAGAGTTTATCCCTAGCTCGGGGGTAGGGATAATTTTAAGGATGGAAATTTATATTAAAATGTAGAAACATGGGCTAATCTTACTATTCATTAATATGCAAAATGAAAAATGTTTGGTGATACTTTTGTAAAAATATTCAAATTTATAAGGATTTTATGTAGTTTCTATAAAATTTTGACGATTTTAAGGTAAAATAATTTTATTTTATTGAATTGAAGGGAACTATTTTTAGAAAAAATGGAAATTGGCGAATATTGTTTTGGGAAAAACCATGGAAAATTAGCCTATTTGCGAAATTTAGCCCCTAAAATCATCTATGCTTGGAGGTGACCATCTGCTAAGATTATGAGAAGTGTGGTCTATGGATGGCAGGAACGTGGAAGGTCTAGACGCAGTTGGTATTTAATTCATTAAAGATAAGTGTTTTTATGTGTTTGTGCAAATGCTATGTTATGAATTATGATGTTATGTTATGGAATTTCTATTGTCTATATGTATAAATTATTATTGTTGTATGTTGTTATTGTTCCACTTAACTCTGTTCATATGTAGAGCATATCAGTATATTTAATGGTATCAGAATGGTAAAAGAGAGAGATTTGCATGGCGTGGCCCAACCTGGGTGTTGGGTATGTTACAAAGGAGAAATTGTATTGAGTTGTCGGTAACAGGTACATTACAAAGTGGTATTAGAGCTCTAATTTTCAACACCAAGCATGCATGGACCCAATTAACATAGCCCAGAACTGGAATTGCAAAAATTTTGTTGCAGAGGATGTCTGCAACTTGTATGCTAAAAATATTCTTGTGAAATTGGGAAACATTTCATAGGGAATTTGAAAGATTTGAACTCGGTAGTGAGAAATAATGATTTTCGGTCTTTAAATTGGGAAAATCTGGGTCTGTATATAGCCGAATTTCAAGTTACAATGAGTCCACGATGGAAATCAGAAGCAACTAGGTGAAATTGGGAAAAAGACCCAATTTCTGTTTTTAAATTCATGGGGAATTTGAGAAATTTGGTCTAGGGATTAGATATTCTCAAGTTATAATCCATGTCTAAGAAAATTCATACATGTAATGGGTCGAATCTAAAGTTATAGTAAGGCCATGGCATATTGAGATAAATTGGACAAAATCCCCAAACTCTACAGTTGAATTATGGAGAATTCGATGGGAAAGATGATGAAATTCGTATGCGGATGATGAATTGGTTTTCATAGGGTCGAATTTGTCCATATGAAGCTTAATCAAAACGTTAATGGCGACCCAAAAGAAATTAGGAGTTTAGACATTCTTGGGTAACTGTGAGAATTTTTGAAATTAGGAGAAATTGGAAAATTTTCGGTATTTTTTTGTACGCTGATGTCAGCGTGACGTGGGGGCCACATGTCAACTGACGTGGCAGCATGATTATGTGTACTGCCACAGTGGCTGATACACGGTGGAAATGGGTGGCAGGTGGTAGGGGATGAAGAGTCATGTGGTAGACCAATTTTTAGTTCCACAAAAATGCGGTATGATCTTGGAAAAATGTCTAAGTGTTGGGACTTCTCAAACGAACTCATGAAAGGAAGGTTACAATATTGTGAGTTTGCGAGTCCACGAAGATAGAAAAATTTCCAAGTGTTGGAACTTCTTGGACGAACTCATGAAAGGAAGGTTACAATATTGTGAGTCCGTGAAGATGGAAAAATGGCTAAGTGTTGGGACTTCTCGGACGGAGTTATGAAAGAAAGATTACAAGTTTATGAGTCCGCAAGTCCGCAAGTCCATGAGTCCGCAAAGAAAGAATAAGCTAAGTGTTGGTAGCAGGTTCATGGAAGGTATGAAGAAGAGATACGACTAGAGTCACGATGAATCCATTAATATAGATCAATGACAAAGATCTAATCAATAAATGATCGGACAATTGATGAGCGTTGTTACTGTGTTGCACGTGTTAATGGATATTCCTTCACTATTTCACCACCATAATTTTCAGCTCGAAGCTCAGATGGGGGTGAAATGTTTTGAGTGTCCAGGATATGTTTATGAAGGACCCTAGGTGGGATCATTCCAAAACTTCAAATGGGAATGTGCAAGGATTCTTATGCACAATTAAGACTTGCACATGGATGAGGTGTGAGCAGAAGGAATTAATGGGTAATATTCAAATGACTATAACTCTATGCCCAAAATTCAGAATTGAGCAAGAAAGTAGTCATTGGAAAGGTATTGAATGGAATAAATCCATGTAATCACGCATAATTGTGAGATAAACAACATAGTTCATAGGAATTCAGAAAGACGATTTATGGTGTCCATAAAGGGGAAAACTTGTGCATATGTGCCAAAATTGTATATTGTGGTTGTATGCTTACTTTAACAAGAATTTCTTAGAATTGTTATCTTATAAAATAAATGTGTTGCAAGCAGAGATTAAGGTTGATGATAAATCATAGTAATAATCTTTAGCAAATTGGTATCTTCAAGTATGAGGAACACGATAGAGTGAATTCTTCAAAATATGGAATGGTTGCTTGAGGAAGCTACCAACTAAAGATGTCTATACTCAGTGAGTAATATATAAGACTTTCAATGGAACCATGTTTTGGGAAAAAACTTGAAGATGATAAGTATGCATACCAATTGGGGATGTTGAGTAAGATAGAGATCATCTATGTTTCATGGTAAATCATGAGTAATGGGTATTCATGGAACTGTGTGTTGATGATTACAAATGCGTGAGACATCCTCCAGGACACAGACTGAGTGAGTCAACCTGAGAGAGAGCCTATGATATGGCTGTGTTGTTCCTCTTTGAGACAAAGAAGGAACGTTGTGTGTACCCCTGTGTGGGGTGAGGAATCCCATGAGTTGGGTGTGCCCATGAGATGTGTGTGTTGTTCCTCTCTGAGATGGAGATGGAATGTTTTGCCTCTATGTGAGGTGGTGAAGCCCATGAGCTGGGTGTGTGGTTCCTCTCTGAGATGAAAATATAATGTTGTGTGCCCCTGAGAAGGGAAGAAGCCCATATGATGGGTTTACTATTCTCCTCTGTGCAGATAGTTAAGATGATGTGATACTCCAGATGATTCTCATGTGTAACGCAGTGAGAAAGAGATCTGCTGAGTTGGACGTGCCTGTGGCTGAGCACATGTGAGTGTGATCCTAGTGGTAAGGATGTATTGTCCTCCTCTGTGCAGATATTTGAGATGATGTGATACTCCAGATGATTCTCCTGGGTAACGCAGTGAGAAAGAGATCTGCTGAGTTGGACGTGCCTATGGTTGAGCACATGTAAACATGATCCTAGTGGTTGAGCACTAGTGAGTGTGGTTCTCCTATGAGACGCAACGAGATAGAGATGTGGACATTCCTATGGATGTGCCCCTAGTGTCTGAGCACTAGTGGGTGTATGATATCCCTTTCTATATTGTACAAGAGCCAGACTTACCTGTAACCCTATTTGTGATGTAAAGGGTACAAGTCGGCCCCACCATAAAGTAAAAGATAATTAATGTAAAATATAATTAATATGGTAATTATTAATTATATTATAAGTTATTGAGGTCGGACCTATTGTGACAAT
>SNQJ01S0240980.1:0-13449 GCA_010110895.2 Picea sitchensis
CAATGTAATAGACAACTCATCATACATCTAAAGAAACAGTGCTTTCAGGAAACAATAATCAGATCAAGTAATTTGAAAGGAGAGGATGAAGAACACTAATCTTGATTGCCAAATACAGTTGGGTGTAAGGCTTAATACAAGATAGAAAGAAAATCCTTCACTTCAAATCTATCATCTCAATAAAGAGATAACAATCTTCATAAGCTAAGATAAACTGAAATGAACTACAGAAAAGGAAACATGGATATTTCTGATATTGAAAACGAAAGGAGACTGCAATTTTATTATATCATAAGAGTCTATACAATAGCAAAAAAATTGTATCCCAGTTTGAACCCTTGTCTCTTAGAAAAGCTAGGCATTTATAGCCTTTTACAATCAGTTTTTTAAGATCCTAAAAACTTGAATCTGTATCTAAAAATAGCAAATCAAATTAACTAAGCAAATTGATAACAAAGACTAGTGGCTAGACTAGCATTCGAATTGTCTTCCATATCAAAATTTGACATCTGTGCTTCTTCAACTTCTGGAATCTGTTGTGTCATGAAACATGGTAAAGGCACCTATCTTGGCAGCTGGATTTCTTCAGTTACTCATAGTCGACACTTTAGGAGATCAATTTAGCATGTGGTTTTCAAAACTCCCACGAATCTCTAATGCTGCGTATTTTTTGACCAGATTGTTAATCCTTTAATGCTCTGGAACCTCTTTAAATCCTATGAAATCGCCCTGCTTCATCCTTAGCTTTCAAAAATTCTTTTTGTTCTTTCACCAGCTAACTCGCCTTATGATTCGCTGGTTAGATGGTGAAAGCGCTGCCTTTCACCAACTAACTGGTTGTAAATTTTCCCTTTGCGCTGGTGAAAGCTCTACCTTGGCCCAAAATGAACTTTCACCTCCAAAACTGTGGTTCTATCAAAAACTCAGTGTGTCTCTAATTTATCCCCTTGCATATTCACAACAACCTGTGCTAGCACTTGCAGATCTGGGTGTGACTTTTGCTTTTGCTTCAATTTTCTAATCTTCCTCTTAAGGCGTTTTGCTAACCACCATAGACTATTATAGTCTTTGTTAATTTTATTTTTCCTCTTCTTGTCCTTGACACTTTCACGAGACAACTTTTCAAATGCAACATTTGTTTCTGCGAAATTATCAGACAGAGTTTTTTTTATCTTTCCTTAATTACTCTTTCTAAAACCTCCTGCTGAGCAATCACTTCTTTAAGTTGCTTGATTTTCTGTGTTTTCTTTGACTTTTTGCTCTTTAATGTTTCACCTTCATCAGTGTGAGTAAAAGTCTCACAATCCTGTGCAAATTCAATGGAGTGTTCAAGGATTTTAATGGCAGGGCTTTCATCTTCTTGCTCTGGCTCTGAGTCTATGTATGGTAGATTTAAGATGTTTGTTTGCTCTGTAGTAGTTTCAAAATCCATTTTTTTCTTTGACCTGTGAGACCTTACACCAGAGATCCTATCTTCTGGTGGTCCTGGAAGAGTTCTTCTCTTCCTTGATCTGCTTTGAGGAGTTAATTTCCTTTTTCCATCTCTCTTCTGTTCATTCATGGACTGAGTTTGAGTTTCAAATCCCTCCCAAAAAAGAAAATGTTGCCAAGTCCTTCCTTTTTGTCTTAGCTCCTCCAGGATTATCAATTTGATTAGGACAAAGTGACAAAGAGTGTTCTTCATACTTAGAGGTTCAGCTCTAATCTTTTTACAGACTTTAGTTAAGCTCTTGTGCAAGAAGAAAGGTAAATTTAGGAGAGTTTTCCCTGTAAAATGGTCTAAGAGCTTGAAATGGTATAACATCAGTTTGTCGTACCTGCCTTTTGAAGTTATGTAGAGTTGGATTCCCTTAAAAAAATCCTGCCACTCATCCTCTAAATGGGAAACTGGCATGCTCTTCTTCCATGCATTATTTCTGAATTCTTCCTTTAGATATGGTCTGAAATTTAGGTTCTTGGTTGTTGTCGTTTTGAACCAACTCTGGCCTGATCTAGGTAAACTGGTTGCTACAGCAATGGCAGCTTCATCCATGATGATTTCTAAAGACCCAACACAAGCTTTATTTCCATCGTAAGTTTTAGCAAATGCTTCAGCTGTTGGTTGGTGACAACCGTTCTGTAGCTTCTCGACATATCCCATGCAGCCTGCGTCTGAGAAGTGTTTTTTCACCTCTGGATGCGCCTGTAGAAAGGACAGACTGTCCAATTATTTTCTTAATAGAGAACCACTGCGTCTCCTTGCCATCAACAATTCGAACCTGAGATGATTTTGCACACAAAACACTGCAATCTGCTGTCTCAACCGAGGTTTTGCGCTGGTGAAAACACTCGACGCTGTCTTTCAAAACTGAAAAATTATCATATGATTGTGGATGATGCGTGTTGGGGAAATGATGCGTCGATTTGATGTCACCAGCCGAGTAGTACCGCTCCTTTACCTGTGATGATGGATTTGAATTTTCCATCTCCAGTGCCATTATCGTGAAGCATGCATTTCTGAACACGATCCGCTTTGCAATCCGATTTAGATGTGCAAACCTGAATCTTCATCATTATCCGCTTTCACCAGTGCCTTATAATGATTACATGACATGTGCTGAGCATGTCATCTTTTGATTTTTTGAAAATGTGGAGAAAACACATGTGATCCACGCTTTCACCAGCTAACGGCCCGTGGGAAATGCTCCTTAGCTGTTGAAAATCGCCGCTTTCACCAGCTAATCATCATCTTTGAAACACGTGTTAGCTATTGAAAGTTTTGTATGAAATTTTTAAAGAAAATACCTTTATGGATCGTCTTATTTCTAAAACATAAACTAAAACCTAAGTTTTGCTACTAGAAAAACTTAAAACAAATTGGAGAAAACTATGAATAGCCATGCTATCAACCACAAAATGAAACCATAGTGACTGATTCATTTTGGGAGCTAACATAGTCATTCCATGACTTTTCTCTATATGGTGTGGACCTGCTGTTGAGAAGTGCATTGTTCTTGGGATCGCTTTATCCTTTCAACTGCTGACATGAGCTTCAAATGCACCCGTACTGTTGTTTCTTGTTGCTTTTCCTCCTGGAGCTATGACTCCAGTACCTTCAACTCAATATATTCAGTGAGTCGCTCATAATTATGTGCACTGCAAGAACTTAGCTGTTTGCATTCCAGAGCGAATTCTCTAATCCTCTCGACTGTGCTCCGGGTAGTGGATTCTCTTTGATCTCGCACGTCCTGTGGGGTACTTGGCACTGTTCGTAGCTCGAGGTCTAGGATTATTTGTTGAAGTTGTTGGATAGCTTCCACAAGCTTTTCTACTTGATGTTCCACTGGGTCTTCCTCTTTTTTCTCTAAGCCTATCACAGAGAAAAGTGCTCCGCTCATTGCTTATTTTACTCCCACTTGCTCTACAAGAAATTACTCTTTCTCCTGTTGGATCTACGCTTTCTCTTCTTCAAACTTAGTTTGGAGGGAATCCTTCTCTTGCTACGCAACTTGGAATTGCTCTATGACTATTTTTTTTACTTGCTTTAGGGCCTCTGTGGTCTGTTCCATTTCTTCCTGTGCACAACGAAGGTGAGCTTTGGTCGCATTAGATAGTCTACGGAGTTGGGAAGGCTCATATCCAAACTCAGGTGCTTCTGATGGGGGGGGTGGGGGGCACAGTGGATACTGGGCGACTGGATTGAAGGGCCTGTTGTACCCCTCTAAGTTCAACCTCGATTCTATCATACATCTCCTCCTGCTTGGCTTCATGTTTTTGGAAGATGTCTTACAAAGCATCTGCTATAGCTGCGATGATAAATTCGAAGTCATCCACAGTGAGAACAATCTGCATTTTAGTCAAGGTGGCTCTAGATTTATTTTGGGAAGTAGGTTTCGTGGGTGAAACGTTCCTTTTCTTCAAGGGATTAGCCTCATCAGTAGGGTCGCTAGGCGGTGTTACTTCTCCTTGATTCTGCTGGTCTTCTTTGCCATTTGTCTCTTCTACTTTATCATCACCCCCTTGTCCCGATGATACTGAAGCAGTTCCTTCTGATGCACTGCTCAAGTTTTGGACCTCTTCTGTCTTCTTCCTTCTGCTGGGTCCAGGAAGATCCTTTGCTTCATGAGTGGTCTCAGGGCTGTCAATTAGTTCAGGGTTTGACATTTCTGTGGGGTCTGTAGGGATGAGGAGTTCTGCAGATCATTCCTTGGTGATCTCTTCAAGGTCCTCCTCTGTGAGATTGTAGTACGACTGAAGCTCTTCTTTGTGCTCATCTGCATGCGCAGTGATATAAATGAAGTGTCGATCTACTCGAAATTTCATGAGGGGTTGGATCTGATGCAGGGTGTTCAACGTCATGCAAGGGACAACTTCGATATCCCTCTTCAGTTGGAGATAATAGGTATGAAAGACCGTGTTTGACTGCCACTGTTTTCACATATTGCTCGAGTACTAGGGATGGTGAAATTCACAGTGAGCAACTCAAATGGCTCAATGTCTAGGAAGGTCGCACCTTCTAGCATCTCCCAAGCGGTAAATTCTATGAGGATCAAGAGCCAGCTAAATTGGAACTCATAGCCTCGATCCCAAGATTCGCAACAGTCCAATTCCAGCTGGTTGACCAAGTACTTCACCCAGTTCATCTGGAGTCCTTCTACACATTTCCCAGCGATGTCAACAACGAATCCTGTGAGTCGTGTAGGTTGGTTCTTACTCACTAGCTTTCCTACGATCAACTGGCAGGCCAGGCGCACTGCGCCATTCTGGATGGAAGCTACCTGTAGCCTCGCGTTCCCTTTTCTACATCATTGTAAGTGTCCTTCATTCTTTGTGCCAGGGCGCGATCAGAAGCCCTCCCCAGGTAGAAGTCTTGCGGGTCAAGTCCTTGGATGCTCAATCGGGTGATCCTATGGATCAACGTCAGATCGATTGTGATGCGTCTATCTATCCATATATAGAAACCATGGAAGCATGACAAAAAGATATTGACGCATGTGTTAACCTCCCGTTGCCTTCCAAAGTGCGGTAGCTTCATTACATTCAAGAGGGTGGACTGCACGAGGTCCATAGTCCACTGCTGGGGGATTATTTTCGAGTTCTTCCCCTTCATCCTGGTCAGATACTTGTAAGGAGCAAGCATAATGTAATTCTTGCAGTCTCCTAGGTTTAAGTCATTGGACTTCAACATCGCGATGTTATCTTGCTGCGTTCTAACTACACGTATCCCCTTCGGGAGGTACACAGTAACCATGGTGTAATCAAAGTCCCTCAGGACACTGTCATGTCTCAACACGTCGGCCAGAGGCAGGATGTAGTCAGGTAAGATGGTCGGGATTAAATTCACATTCGCTAGGTCATATCTGTGCTTGGTTGTCTTCTCAGCTGCAACTCAGGATGGTTTGGATCCACGAGCAGTGGACGAAGAGGCTTGCACTCCTCTCTTCGATGAGGCTTGAATACCTGCGGACATCAATTTTTCAACCATGAGATTGATCAGAACTTCTTCGACGAATTTCTTTGCAGCGTTGAGCTCATCCGACATGCATGCTCAGATCAGGTAATTTAGGTGGATAATTGCTCAATTCAATAGAATCGGTCTCGATCTTACTAAACGCAGCATGATAGCAATGAGTTCTCTCTAATACAGTTTTCAAAAGTGTTCTCGTTGCAACAGTCGACATACTAAGTAGACAATGATGTAACGAATCTCTCCAATGGACAAGAGGCCTTCATCAATGCAGATCTGTCCGTTGTGGCATGGTCCCAACGGTCTGATGGCAGCTTTCAGGCCATAACTATTGTTCTAACCGTTCGGGTCGTCAGGCTAACGATTATACTACTTCCAACAGATATATCTCTTCACCATAGCGAAGTGCCATGTGGCGTTGTTATGATATTCCTGCGAATTTCCAATTTTTCAAATTTTCCTTCTGCGAAGTTCCCTCTGGGACCTCTTGTAACTTTTCGATCTTTTCTCTCTTCTTACTGAGTTTTCTAGCCTTCTTCCCGGTGATCTTCGTCTCGGTATTCCTCTTTCCATTCTAATTCTTGTCTTCTTTTGGCATAGGAGTTTCACGCTGTTGGGATGCTTTCATAGGATTAGAGAGTAATATTGCTTCTTTATCTGAGGTAGGTACTCTACTCGTCTGTAAATATTCTTGTGTTCTTTCAACTTCGTGATCCCATTTTATGGTTCTAAGTAGCTTCAATATTTTCTCCTGTTTTGCAATCAAGTGTGCTATCCTCCTAGTCATGAAATCTTTTAATTCTCACTTTTTCTGTTCTAGGGCCTCCTCTTCTTTTCTTCTGGTCTGATCCTTATCGATCCATGATTTTCCTAATAACATAGTAAATGGAGCGTTGTTCTCAATGAATCTAACAACCTCAAAATCTTCCTTTGTCGAAGCTCTGTGAGCACTCATAGATACCTGAGTGAGTCTTCCACATAGGGTTATCATCTTTCCTATGAATAATCCTATTCCTCCCATTGAAGTAATCATAACAGGCTTTCCTAAAGCTTCCCAAGTTCTTTCTATCATGATATTTACCCTTGTTTCCTCATCCATAACAAAGTCTATGTCGAAATGTCCTATTCTTTCTTCGATGCACTCTTTTTCTTTGAAGATATCTGATAAGTTGATATTTATGTGATCATTTAGGGTTTCCTTCATTTGCAGTAATACAATCTCTGATTCTATCTGAGGTTTTGTCATGGTCTCAATTCCTTGACCCTTCTCAGGGTTTTCTTGTCTCATATTCATTCTGTCAAGCTTAGCAATAATTCTAGGGAAATCTAAAACTTCATGGTCCATAGATTTACAACAAAGACAACTAGGTCTTCTTCCAGGGCATTCCTTAGCAAGATGTCCTGGTCTTCTGCAACTGTAACAAAGGGTTAATCCTCTTTTTGTCTTAAATGATCCCCAACCTTTCCTGTACTGCGCACTAGGGTCATAGTAGCTAACCTAAAAAAAATTTTTTTTTTAGGATCTTGCATCCATTTGTTAGTCCAAACATTCTTTTTATGCATAGGAATATCATATCTTTCATTATTTCTATAAGATCTACTTATATCAAACCCTCTTTCTTCTAGTTGTGCCCTAGTTTTCAGACTAGGACAACATTTATCAAACATACCTAGATCCATACTCTTGAAACAAAATTTTCACTTATCTTACCTTTATCAAAGCAAAAATCTTTTAGATCTAAAATTTTTCACTATTCTTACCTTTCTCCAGAGCACAAAGCTTTAAGATATTACCTCTTTAACCAAAAATTCTTACTTTATTTTTATCAGAGCACAAAGCTTTTCGATCTTACCTCTTTTCTTCAGATATGAATTTTCTTCTTATTACCTTCTTTAACCAAAAATTCTTACTTTATTTTTATCAGAGCACAAAGCTTTCCGATATTACCTCTTTTCTTCAGATATGACTTTTCTTCTTAGCACAGAGCAATAAATCTACGCAAGGAACTTTCTTTTCTTCAGTTCCCAACAATCACAGTTTCAGGTCCCGACAACGGAACCATTTGTTGGCACAGGGGAAGACCCAGTGTTCAATGCTACAACATCGTACCAACAAAACCATAACTACCAACCATTTCATCAACACCTGCAAAGAAGATTAAGTCTCACCCGAGGTAGAGGCAGGGGTGGTTGTAGGACTCAGATGTCTGCAACCTTAGTTGGGACAGAGATCCATGATTGTAACACCTCGACAGAGTACTTAGAAGTTATGGTCCATTAATACTCAGTCTTAGTTTACAGCGCAGCTAAACCCTAACAACAGATCAACGCAGTATTCGTACAAATCCAATAGATTCAAATACTAAGCATACCGACATAGATCAGATCTAGCATTCATTCACATTATTCATCACTAAACTACCATATTAGATCCTTCTAAGCATATATCAGTGCATTAAGCATTCAATCACATAGATAAGAGACAACCATAAAGCACATAGCAACCACAACACAGGATGTACGTGGTTCACCCCCACCCTGGGGCTACATCCACCAACTCTTCGTCTTATTTATTAGCTTCTCTCAATCTTCTTACATGCATAAAGCCTCAAAACCAACTCCGCATAGGACATGAGATATGCACACCTCACCAGATCCTCCTTCCCCAAGTTAGGTCCAAGCACAAAGGCTTACACAATCTCTCACAGTATGCACAAAGAATGTACAACTTGCACTCAACAATAACACTTAACACTTAGCATCACATACTTGCCTCTCTTTCGATCACATAGATCAAACTTCTTCCTACATTGCCTAGATTTCTTTTTATACATTACAAAGTGGGCCTTAACATGGGTAAACCCATGGGCCGACATCCCCATTCCCGTTACATAAGCCCCAAACTGAAAAATCCCTAAAAAGAGGCGTAGATCCCGCGATATCTGCTTCGACTTGTGCTCCATCTTCGACAGCTTGTCGAAGTCCCAAAAGTAGGTCAAACATGACCAAGGATCCTCAAAACTTGGTCAAGGGCCAACAACATGTGCTCACAGTAGAGCGCATGAGAACATTAGCATCTCTGGCATGACCTGTGACCTGCTTGATCTCAACATAAGATTATTAGTAATCATTTGGGGTGGTGATATTACCACCGTCTCATATATGGTACAAAAAATGAAAGCAAGAATATATACAAATGGAAATACAACTACCCTAGCATGAAATGCAGATGGTATATAAAATGATTGCAAATGCTTACCTACTTACATTTACTTACCTGTTGGCTGAATCCTAGGTGTAGTCAAATAACCAGTGAAACCACCCTAGCAATGTCTCATAATACCTGCCTATTTGCTTCATCATAAACCAAACCAATGATAAGTTAAGCACAAAAATAACATGAGTTAGAGAATGTATTGTATCATTGGAAATCATAAATTCTAGCTCATGGAGGTGGGAGGGAGGGACAAAATCATGCCAAGTCATACTCTAAGGAGAGTGTTCAATCCATCTCATAAAGGGATCATGAAAATTCAAAGGTTCAATAGATTGACTCAAAGAGTCTGAAGGTTGGCTACCTTGGAAGTCTTCACAATTTGAGGTATGGGAAGGAAATACCAAGAACCTAGAGGGTGATTGATAAATTCTTAAGGGAAGGTTGAAAGCCTGAGATGACATACTTCTTCTTGAAGTATTCAACCTACCCTTGAATTCTAGGGTTTTCCTCAGAGGAAACTTAATACAAAGGATATACTTCCCAACTACACCTTTAATGACACAACAAGATAAGATAGTCGAAGGGGGTTGGAAAATATTATCACAAGGATCTTTCTCTGGGCAAACAATGTCCTTACCTTTATCAATATCTAAGCACAATGGTGGTTGATAATCTTCTTCATGGAATAAATCCAAGTGCTCAGAGAAATAATCATCGAAATCTTCAAGGTATGACCGAAAATCACTAGGAGAATATAGCACGAGGTCATCCTTGGGTGTCTGAAAAAGGTTTGTAATCAAACCATCCCCTTGTTTCCAATCGTCAAATTTAGTAATGCCATATGATAGTTGTAAAGGAAACTTTTGGAAATGATACTCAATGTTGTAAATGGGATCCCCATCATATCCAATCACATCCCATTTACGCTTCCCAACATGTATGAATTAATCAATATTATCAACAAAGTCATCATTTTCATCATAACATGAAGGGGTTAAAACATCCAACACTTATTCACTCTCCACCTCATAAGATAAACAATCATTAAAAATTTGGAAAGGGAAATAACTCACCTTGATTACTTCTTCCTGGGTAGGAGATTCAAGTATTTGGATAACTTCATCAAATGGAAGATCTGCTTCTACATATTCAACTTTGAGATATAAAGGATCTATATTGTCCAAGGGTTCCATTTCTTCTTCACTCTTTGAATCATAGAACAAGGTATCATTAAAAAACTATAAAGGAAAATGACTCACCTCATTCTCTTCGTCTTGTGTAGGGGAGATAGGATCTTGGAGAGATTCATCTGATTGAGGAGTGGTTACCAGTGCTTCATCCTCATAATTCACTTCTCTATTTATATATTCGCTGCATTCTATCAAATCATGGGAGAAATCTTGCCCCTCTTCATGTGGTTGACAATTTTCTTCACAGATCTCTTCTTATATATCAAAAGGTTCTTGGAATTGAACATGATTTACATCCCTAGGATCTTCTACAATCTTAGTGGTGAATCCTTCGTTCTCGAAGGTTGTTGTGATATTTTGAAGGGCATATTCATATGTCTGGCATCGTGGTTTGACAAAGTCAATAAAACTACTGATGAGGTGTACAAAAGATGATATACCCCTATCTTCGCAACAACCATTGAACCAATCTTGCAAAAAGGATGGTAGAGAAAGTATGAATAATTTTACCAGAACATCCTCCCCTCCTAATTCTATCTCGCTTATATACTTCAAGAATTATACAATGTGAGTAATTGGGAGGCCTCCAAATCTTGGAGGTTTTCTTGACCATTTTGTATCAAAATAACTCGGGTATCCTTGAAAACGTTTGAAATCAATAGTTAGATACACTTGTTCCCAGGATACCACGATCCCATAACTTGGAAACATCACAGAATTGAGAGTAAGGTGGCACCTAGGAAAAGGTTAGTGGAGTCGCCAGATAACTTTCTTGAAACTATCAAAGGGATTAGGAGATCACCCTTAGTGGAGTCGCCGGGTTTGTAAAGTAAAGACTTTTGAGGAAAGGCTTATCCAAAAGTTTCGTCTTTGAGGATAATTGACTCAGTGTTCCCCGACAACGACGCCAAAATATTATCAAGCAATTTTTACTTTGATCAAAGGAAAGGTTAATGGAAAGGTAAATTGGTGTAACAGAGTATATCCTATCACTGTCACCTCAATAGGATGCCTCTTTCTATTTAGAGTTGATGGCCTAGGGGAGACGTCCCCAGTGACCTATGGGTTTGAGAAGGAAAGGTTAAGATGCCTTATGAAAATGTCCCCTCTCACAAGTCACACTGATCAGAATGTCCCGAGGTTTTAACCAATGAAGTAGTGAAGTATCAAGATGTACGTGCCCAGAACAAAGAAACAAGAAAACATATCTTTTGCAAGTACAACTTGATGTTAGTACTTCATAAAACCACATACTTTATCAAAAAAAGAAATGGCTGATACAATGGTGAAGAAAATAGAAATTTGTAGCAGCAATATTTATAAGACAATAACTTCACAATAAGTGCCTTAAAATGACTTCAAAATGACCAAGAATAATCACTTATTAACATCAAAATACTAGTGTTTGTCAGAAGCAAGCAAGGCAGTGCATTAACCAACTTTTTCAATTTCTTTTAGATGCTTTTAGTGCTGCAAAAGATGGTTGTAGCTTACTTTAGTAACAACAGAAACAAAGTTAGTAGATTAGGCCATTCTAATGTTAGGAGTGGTTAGTAGAGAGCTTGAAGTATAAGTTTTGATAGTTTTTTTTGTCAATCACTCAATAGAAAGTCTTTGATTAGTGCCTTTAGGGTAAATGGAGTCTTTTAAGTAGCATAAAATCTTGAAGGAAAATATGATAGTAAGAGAACCAAAGACAAGAGATTTCAATAGTTGAAAGTGTTGGTAACCCAAGGCTTCAACTACCAAACCCTAGGGGGAAAATAGCTACTAGGGTGTAGGTAACCCTAGGCCCTAGTAGTTCTCCTCCTTATTTAGCTCAAGGATGAAGTAATTACGGATTATATGAAGTAAAAAGTGTTAGGGTGTTGCAATGGCAAGGCCCTTAGCAAAAACTTGTAGAAAATCGGCTTCTTGGCAAAATATAGTAGGTGAAAGCTATTAAGGCAAGGACAATAACATATGCTTAGCCTCCTAGGGGTTTATGCTAGAAATTTCATAATCTTAATGTAAATTCAAGATAAACATAACTATAACCCTTCAATGAATAAGAATTTCATAAATCTTACTTACATTCATCAAGAATCAAGCCAATACCCTAGTTGAACACTTCCACCAAGAAAATTGCAAAAATAATCCAAAATAAGCCTCCTTCAACAAGTGCACACTAAATTTCAGTCATGTAACCCCAAATAGGGCACAAATTACAGACCTCATTAAGTGTGAGTGAAAGATGATGAAAAAATACAAGGGAAAATCCCTTATTTATACAATTACAATGACTAGAATTAGGTCAAAAAGGTCGACATGACCAATTTACATGTAATATTCAGTTTTTACATTAAATGACATAATAAAACCCTAAATCAATAAGAAAAGGTGACATCATACCCTTTTAGGGTGACATTAGACATTTTTAGGGCAACGTTTCCCTCCAGGAGCAAAACGTTAGGCCTCCTATGGCCTCTAGATCAAACCACATGTGCCACTTGGCACACCACTGCCTCCAAAGTGTCCAAAACTTTGGGTGATGTCATGGGCCTTTCAAGGCCTACATCATAGTGAGAAGGGAAAGACCCCCGTGGGTCCAGGCCTGCCAGGCTGTATTTGGTGGAACATCCTCCTCTCTCTCTGGTGCAAACCTCTGATTTGTCTTTGCCCCCGACTGGGGTCTCAACTTCGATCTGGTGTGATTTTATCCCTATGGAGTTCCGAACTAATAATATCCCCATGTGTACCTATCCATTAGGTGTGGCCCTGCAAAAACAACAAGTACACCCTCCATGGGCTCATAAGTCACAAGGATCATAGAAATGTCAATCACATCTAATAATCAAGTTATTAAACATGTGCATGAAACCCTCTTTCCCAGACAAGTGCTCAAAGACGTTATGCTATTCTACAAGCCAGGTTTGGAGAGGATGTTAGGATGTCCTATTTGGTTAGTTCTCATTGGATGTGTGATGTTTTCTAGTGAAGACAAATCCAGGCCATGCAGGTGGATGAGGTGATAAGGGTTGTCTGAGCAATGGGTGTAGTGATGAAAGGGGAATGTATGGCTTACATGTGGGTGCCTCTGAAGAGGGTGAGTTGCACCTTGTCATGAATGAAAATGTTTCCAATCCCATTCATGCCTTTTATCTTTTATCTTATTGCTTTTTCTTTCAAGATACTAGTTATGGGACATTGCCCTGGCATGGTGACTAGTGGTGACAATGTTACCCACAAGCATTTCACAGAGATGAGAAGGTTGGCTCGTGATGAGAGCCCCTATCTCTTGGTTATGCCACCAAGAGACACTACCCTGGAGTGGTAACCATATGAATGGTAGTGTCATATCACTACATTCCCATGGACCTAATAGCTTGGCTCATGATGAGACCCCCTCTCCTCCAACTAGGTCTTGATTTTATTATTTTATGGGTCCCTTTGTTTCTTATTGAGAAGCCTTTTATTGCTTTCTCAGGGATCCCTGAGCGAAGCATCTGAAGCTTTTGTTCTTTTGGCTTCTATCATTTGCCAGGTACTTTTACCCTCTGGGCCTCTAGCCCCTTCTTCCCACAAGGTAAGGTACAACCCTTTGCTAGCTTGGAAAA
>SNQJ01S0240982.1:0-13502 GCA_010110895.2 Picea sitchensis
TGAGCCCATTTGGGATTCTTTTATGGATGTCATCAACTAACAATATTACCTTATTGGAAACTATGATGACCAATACATGACATGGACCACTCTCTGTCAGGAGAGGGACCAAAAAGTGTCGATGTTCACCAATACCTCCCATACCTTGCGCACCAAGTTGGGTATCATAGACTGCGAGTGGGATATGGTTCTAAAATACCGTGGGGCCCTACATAGGTACATCTAAATATAAATGGAGTTTATGGACATCTCATCATTGGGAGCTTCGTATTGATATGTTGTCAAAATCAAGAAAAAAATTAAGAAGAGGAATAAGCAGGAGTTTGGATCTGTGAATGCATCACAGTAGAAGCCAGGAAAAGGTATCCCCAACATGCAGAACAAAGGAAAAATAAATAATGGACAACCACAAGACAACCAATCTAAGAATAAGGGTAATGGGAAGATGAATAAAGACACTGGGAAGTGATGCAAATTCCATAAAATCCCCTAGCGCAATACTGATGAATGTCACTCAAAGAAGTTATTGGTGGCTGAGTTGAAAGCCTTAGAGTCATATTTATATCCAGACAAGGTGAAACATATCATTCATGCAACACCTAGTTCCATAGTCACTACCACCAATATCTAGCCAAACGAACTAGATGAGTCGGAGGGAGGTGAACACCTTTTTCACTTGCAGATGTGGGAGAAGGGTGTTGCACTACATTTCATTGTTGATAGAGGAATCCAAAACAAACTATCTCAATAGATGTCGTGAAAAATTTGGAGTTTCTGAAAACACCACATCTGCAATTGTACAACATCAGGTAGCTTAACCAAGTACGAGATATCCTTTTCAGCCAACAATGTCGCTTGCCCTATGGCATCAAGCCCTTCAAGGATGAGGTATTGTGTGATGTTTCCCCACTTGAAGTTTGTGATGTTATTTTAGGCCAGCCATGTATGTGGAAAAATCATGTTGTATTTGAGTCTAGACCTCATAGTGTCATTGTTACTGTGGATAGAAAATTGTATAGGATCCTAGAGGTAGATCCACCTACAACAATTTCTTTGGTCTCAAATAAGCATTGCAGGAATCTCATCTCAAAGACTAGGAAATTTTTCCTATTCATGATTGTCTCTCAGAGTGAATGAAAGGTCATAGCCACATCTATGGCCTCTGTGCAGGTATCCTCTATGTAATGGAAACAAGTGGATAAATTTGTGGAAGAGCATCAAGAAATTTTCACCTCACCTATCGGAGTGCCTCTGCATTGTCAAGTCAAGAATTCAACTGAGCTAACTCCTGGAACACCTTTTCCTAATGGTTCATTGTATTGGTTCTCTCTCTTAGAAAATGAGATAATAAAGTGCTAGTTTCTCCAAAAAGGACACATTCGACCAAGATTCTCACCTTGCAGAATCCCAATCGTGCTCATACAAAAGAAAGACAGGACCTGGCAACTATGTATTTATTATAGAGCCCTAAAAAAAACATAGTTAGGAATCAGTTCCCAATTCCTTGAATTTATGACCTTAGTAATATTGATCTAAAGTATGGCTACCACCAGGTCCCCATAGAACAGAGTGATGTATGGAAGATCGTTTTTAATTCTAAAGAAGGTATTTTCAAGTGGTTAGTCATGCCCTTTGGATTGAAAAATCCCCCATCCACCTTCACAAGGTTGATGCATGACATCTTGTGGCCCTTCACCAATTCCTTTGTGGTTGTATATATGGATGACATCCTCTTATTCAACAAGAGTTGGGAAAAATACATGTAGCACATTTCGTAGGTCCTCCATAATATACGACATCACAAGTTATATGCTAACTTACAGAAATGCTCCTTCGACATGAACAAGGTCCATTACCTCATATATATTATAGATTATCATAGTGTGCATGTCGATCGAGCCAATATCCAAGTAATTTGTGACTGGCCAGCTCCAACAACACTAATAGAGCTTCATATCTTTTTAGGCCTTGCCAACTTCTATCGCATATTCATATTTGGGTTCTCCCATATCACATGGGCTCTCAGTCAAGTGGCCAAGGGTGGTTTCAAAGACAAATTTTTGTGGGGTAGATCACAATAGAAATATTTGGATGATATCAAACATCACTTGTGCTCATCCCTAGTGCTTGTATTACCTGATATACAACAACCATTTGAGATTGAGACCAATGCTTATAATTATTTTTTTGGTTCCATTCTCACTTAACATGATCATCCAATGGCCTATCATAGTGAGACACTCTTAGATGTCACCCATAAGTACCCTACCTATGACAAGGAAATGTATTACATCGTACAATCCTATTTCCAATGGAAGAATTACATTCTAAAGAAGGAGACAGTCATCCATATGGATCACATGCCTCTGCAGTTCATGTAGACACAAGGAAAATTACAAAATGACCTCCATCAAAAGTGGTCCACATACTTGAAGAAATTTCACCTCAACATTAAGTATAAGAAAGGGAGCACCAATCACATCATTGACTTCTCCGGTCCACCTCTAGTTTTAGTACTAACCATGGTGCTCAACTCTTTCAGGAATGAGACCTACGAGTGGTCCCAACTCTATGAAAATGATCCTGACTTCACTATGACCTACCAGATGTTGGGAACAGGAACAATCATTTCCGAATTCCAGTTTTTGGATGGATTTCTATGCCATTTGATTCATCTCTGCATTTCTTCAAGTGAGTGTGTGAAGCTAATTTAGGAAGGCCATTATAGTTTAATGGCATGACTCTTTCGCGTGGAGAAGAAAATGTCAGTACTACTGAAGTATTTATATTGGTGTAATCTTCAACAAGAAAATGTCAGTACTACTAAAGTATTTATATTGGTGTAATCTTCAACGTGATGTTAGTAAGTGTATCAAATACTGCTCTACCTATTCCATTTCCATTCCAACCATTAATAAATAAGGAATGTACAACCCTATGCCTACTCATGAAAGTCCCTGGGAATCCATATCAAATTGGACTCTATGTAAGTTTAGGGTCGCCTCACCAAGAAAGACAATGATTTTGTATTCGTGGTTGTTGACCGATTCTCTAAGATGGAAATTCCTCGAATTAACTTAAAGAAGTGTATCATGGTTGGAAGCCACTTCCAAGCCCTTCTTTGAGTGTGTATGGGTACACTTTGGAATACCATGCACCATCATATCAAATCAAGACAATAGATTCTTAATCACATTTTGGTCGAGCCTATAGTCACTATTGGACACCAATCTCACCAAATCCACTGTGTTCCACCCTAAGATTGATGGAAATACATAGGTCATCAATAGGATGATCATGCATCTCTGCACATGTACAACTCCAATAATCCATGCACATGGGATGAGTGTTCCTATGTCCAACACAACTACAACAGCACCCATAGCTCGACCAATTCACATCCCTTTCAAGTGAACTCCTGGTTTTCAAACCATTAGTCCCATTGATGTTGCATTAACCCTTGCATCCACATAAGAAAAATATTAACATGCTCAATATGAGGCTAACAATGCCACCAAATTACTGATCTAGAATCAATGCATCCACCATTAGGTCCATGATATTTTGTAGATGGCCAATGCTATTTACAATTAGTGCCATGATCATCAATCGAAGTTCCCACAAGTTTTGTGGGTGGCAACAAGGTTTGTTTAATTTTGCATAAAGAGGTCCCACCCACTTTTCTAGCGACCCCTGCACAATATTACCAAGTTTGTGGGTGACAATACTTTTGAGTTAAGTATCCCTCCCTTCCTTGGATTACACCTATTATTCAATGTGGGCCTCCTTGGCCATATTTTCCACCACTAGTGGACACATAAGAGGTGACAGAATAACTGACACCTACATATCTCAACCCTAACTACATTTTAAAAATAGGAAACCATTGATCGACCATGAACATGCAGTGTTAAGGGAAACTCACAACAAAATATCCAACTCTACCTGGGTTGTCAAATCATGGCATCTCTTGCACCAAGGCAAGTGGCTCACCAAGCATCTAGTTTGGCATATTTTTCCCCATTTGATGGGGGTTGTCAATGAAATGGAGACCATGGATTCATAAAAGGGGAGGATTTATATAGGTGTAAACTGCTGGACACCCAAATATTCCATTGACTCAACATGAAATTTGCGTTTTGGCAGTTTTTAAATAGTTTTTCGAGTCTAGGACTTTTGGTGTTGTTATGAGGCCCTAAACGACTTTTTTTTTACATGGTAGCACCCACAGATACTAGAGGTCTCTATTGGGCCATTCGAAAATTGTTCCTCTCTATTATACCTTTCCAAATAGGTATCAAGCACCCCAAACATATATCATATTCAAAAGTTATTCTAGGGAAGTTGGACGATCAACTAACCACATTGGGATCCACAAACCTTTTGGCATTTCATCATCTTCTTGTGAATGTGTATAAATGTCACATCTTCGAGATAAACTACCACTATTCTAGTGTTCATTTCACTATGCATTTTCTTTTAGTCTCCTGATATTTCAAAGATTTAATAGGAAATCGAAGTATTGTTGTACATTTGGATTTATATCTTATTTCTGTGTTTCATTTCATTCCACTCAATCCAAATCACATGTTTCCACCTATTGAGAGGGAAATGAAAATTCGTGATAATTTCCAAAACTTGGAAATGTGTGGAATCTATTAGTGGAGATATCCAACTCGTCGAGGAGCACAAGAAACATGGCGCCTTTGAAAATAGAGGAGGGATTGGTTCATGATTGATATTTTTAATTATGATATGAGGTTTCAAAATGAAAATCGACCCCATAATTTTTTATTTACCCTACCATGGTGCTTAGAGGACTCTATAATGCATCGGTGTGTAAGATTCAATGGCATTGATGTTCTTTGATTGGTGCTTTTTTTTGTTATAACTTATTATGGTGTGTTTGAACATGTTAGAATCAGTGCATTATGTTTTAATTCATGTAGTAGGATGCGGCACCGTAAAGGAGCAATGAAAAATATCAAAAACTACTGCTCACTTCTACTAATAACCTCCACTGTGAACAATGACAATGTGTTTGAACATGTAAGAACTAGTGCATATGTGCCTTAAAGGAGAACTAGTAAAAAAAATATTAGAAAAAAAAATTGGTTGCCTAACTCCACTAACAACATCCTCTATGAATAGTGACAGTGTGTTTAAACAATTAAGCACCAAAATTCAATATGTTTTGGTTTGCACTAGTGTAAGTAAAAATTTTAAAGGTGCATTGGTCAAAAATCTACGCGCTACCCACCTTCTAACAACCTCTATAAATAACTATGGGATAAATTTTTTGGGGAGGTTATGTAAAAACATTCAAGTATAAGGTGTTCTCCTTGTAGTGGAAAATGTATGACTTGAACTCAAATAGGCTAGTCGTGTTTGCTTTGTAATGGGTCACCTCTTGTTCCAAATTTTCCACCTTTTTCCTACATTCTTCAATTTCCTTAGTCATTCTTTAGATGTTAAATTTTTAATATTGGGAAAAAGTTACACCTACATAAGCTATTGGAATATTTTTCCTTTGGTGTATACCCTCAACAATGCCTTAGTAGTGACCATGAGTTGTGGAAATCCCAATAGCTAGAGTTTCTTATCTGACTGCTTCACTAATATGCCTTTCGTCTTGTCGAAAACAAAAGAGTCTAGAACTACAGCTACATTCGACATAAAAGGGGTGAATTTCACCAACCAAGATCACCTATAAGGAAAGTCCCCCCTGTGATGGATGCCTTCAGGGTGTTGTATGAAGTTTCAAGATAGGAAGTCCTAGTGTCCATGGGTTTTGAACCCTAGCTTCCCTCTTCTCTTTCATATTCCTCTATTCTTCTACCTTCCTTCTTCTTCATCATAGTTTCTTCCTCTTGGGCCAATATCAAGTCTTCATTCCTCAACTTATTTTTGAATTCTTTGTGTGTAAACTTTATTTTCTAGTCTTTTCTTTTCTACTATTGTTTTTGTGTTGCTTCCTTTTCAAGTCTCCCCTTTTCCAATATCTATTTTCCCATATATTCTTTCTTATTATATTTTCTCCCTCGGCTACTAATTCCCATTATAAAAACCATATCAGCCAAAGATGCATCTCATCTATGAACTTCCTCCACCTACCACACTTCATTTTGGTAAGATCATCTATATTTACACGTGTGGAAGTGGTGATTGGCTATTTTCAGTGGATCATGCCTTATTAATATCTCTTATTTGAAATAAAAGGTAGACAAGGATTTGGCCTCTACTACTAGTCCTCTTACATATTTTATTCCATAAGCCCCTATATGGAAGGGAAACAAAGGCCATGATGTCTTCTTGTCATGGGAAAGTGATGCCCAAACTCCATGCAAGAATGTTTGATATGTTACCTCTTGCAAAGCTAGCTTATGAGGGATGAATTGGGCCAATATATGGGGTGCTTTGGTGGCTCCAAAAATCCTAATATAAGTTCCCCCCATTTGTAACATACCACCAATTAACTTCATTAATCTGTGATGCATATATTTTGTCATGCAGGTTTTTGCAGGTTCAAAGAAGATTTGTTTATACATGGGAGTTAGGGAATGATCGTAGATATTTATGTAATGTATCTAGAACAAATTTTCCCATAATATCTGATAGTAAAGACATATGGGTGCCTTGTTGGGCTGCCACTACCAACCCATCCCTAGGAAATTGTTTACTACACATGAAGTATCTAGTAGATAAGATGACATGAAGAATGTTGGATGCATTCATAGGGCTATGTGTTTGTCCCTAGAGACATCTTAAGACATATATGTCAAAAGTGTAGAGGCCCAATTGAAGAATGTGACAATTTGAGTAACAACATGAATTAATGGCACCCAAGATTCTTTAAACTATGTAGTGTCTTCCTCTCTATATAGTTTATTTATCAGAGCCGTTGTGATATTAATTGGTGTTCTTAAGTGTTTATTGGGGTAAACTCCCAATATATTTCCCTAAGTTCTTTGGGATTTACCCACCATCTTTTGAGGATATCCTAGTGGTTCAAGGGAAATTGTAGTATCCACTACTCGATGAGGTTGAAAACTGGTTGGGGAAACTTGTAGTAGACTTCAAGGGTTGAGGTTTGGGATGAGGAAATATATTTCCTAGCATCATCCTTGAATAATTAGTTTCAAATATTCACTTTGTTGATGAGCCATGAGATGACTACCACACAAGGGAACATTGCAGGCCTAGTTGCAACCTTGTGTGATGTTGATTGCAAGTGCCAGTATCCAAACTTTTGTCTACCTTTGCATGCGCACATACGAAGTTGTGCACACTATCTCCATAGTTTTGCATGCACCTAAGGAAATGTGCAAGGAATGAAATAAAGTGTGTTTTGGAAAAAGTTTTGTTAGTTATGCACCAAGATTAAATTCTAGCAAGTCTCAGAACAACCGAAGTTGTTTCAAATGTATTAGAAATCAAGAAGACACCCGTGAATCAAGAAAGGAGTCATTGGGAAATATCCTTGAATGGTTACTACTAGGAACATATGAGACAGGGACCGCAGTGCTGATGAGTTGAATGAAGTTAAGATCTCCATTGATGGTTTAAAGTTCAGCATGGAGTGTTGGTAGATATCAAAAGCATGCAAGGTATTGTTTTCAGACAAACGAGTGGAGTAGACCAGAAAGAGACAATTCTTAATAGAGAAAAGCTATAAAATGAAGACATTGTCAATAGGTTGGTTGGTTAGTTGATAACAGGATAAGAGGTTCACTGAAACCTTAGTATTGAGCTCGCTCTGATATTTTTGTACTATTGTAATGATTTTGAACATAGGAATATGTATGTTATGTGTCTGAGTGTCAAGAAAGGCGCATTACACAACATGTTGTAATTCTGAGGATCTATATAGACAAGATATGAAGTTATATGTTTTTCATATATGTATATATAATTATAAAATAAGTTGTGGGATGGAATGGCTCGAGTAATAAAGATGTGATAATTATGATCCATTTTATGTCTATAATGTATGAGTTGAATATGTGTGTGTATTTGTTTTACATCTTATTCCTAGTAATCTGTCAGATATAAACTACATGGATGTCAATCCTGATGAGTTTTTGTGTGTTTAGCCTTCATCCCTATCAAAACAAGACCTTATGGTCTCTATGATCCCATCTACATCTTTGGTGAGACCTTCCTTAGCCTTGTCCGATGATTGATATTTTGGTGCTCTAGTTTTTTTTTAACAACTCTGGATGAAACTTGGGTATAAACTCCTAAATGTTAAGAAGGATGTGTGCAAGCGTGGACCAAAATTCCAAACAAATGGTTCTGTTGTTGGGACCTGAAAGTATTTTTAGGAATGATGAAAGATAGAAATGTGGTTGCATCCATCTAAGGAGGAAATTCAAGACTGGGTAGATGCAAAAGAACATGATTTTTTCATGTTGAGACTCGGGTATTGAGGGTGAATGCAGAGCAATGGAAATATAGGTATCTATATTATGATATGCATGAGATTTTCTTTGTTGAATTTCCTTGTCTGTTTCATGAATAGATAAAAAGGAAAACTACTACCAATTCTTTGGTGCGGTTGTTGGAGCTAGTGGCTTGGGATCAAGCCAAGGTTGGAGAGCTAAAGGTGTTGGATAATAAGTGGACTTGGGATATTTACTTCTAGTTTTCTTGGGTAAAATAAGGCTACATTGTTAAATTTGTTGTGGAATATGTTGACCCTTTCAGTGAGGCTGAAAGAAATTTTATAGAAGGACTGAGAAAGTAGATGCTAGAGGAAATTTCACTTTGGATAAAAAAGTTGTTCATGGAGAAATGGTTGATGCACATGGAGCCCTATTGAATGGATTAGTAAAATCCCCTAGTGTGGGGGGGTTTCTGCAAATATGGGGAGAATTAAAAAAGGAGATGGATCCATTGAGTAGGATCCAAAAATTGTTAATATGAGGTGAGGTATGGAATAGAACCAGAGGAGAAGAGGATAAAAAGAGATGAGAGGTACACAAGAAGAGTCAAGATAATATGAAGAGAGGAAGAGATAGGTGGAAAATAATTAGTCAGGGTTGAAAGATGAGGGTCGGGTCCAATATGAAGAGAAAATAAACAACACTAGGTGGTAGTGTGAGAGATTATGTTGTTCTAGAGTGGAGTATAGATAAAGATAGGACCACAAAGAGGCATGTAATAGAGGATATGGTGTCCATTAGCGATACCCATAATGATACTAGTTCAAACTTAGGTGATGAAGTTTTCACCCCTTGGTTGTTGCGGAGTGTTGCAACCTTAGAAGAAGATGAAGCACAAAGTAGGGGCGTGCTGATAAGAAGAGAGGATAGCATGTGAAGCAATAGTGTCTTGTTCATAGAGGGAGATTGCGCATATAGTGATGATGCACAAAATAAATCGAGAGACAAAGCATGGATTTGTAGTGCACAGGTCAGACTGGAAGGCAGAGCACACATTTATAGTGTGCAGTTAGGACAAGAAGGTAGAGTGTAGTGTGTTGTTGTACCAAAAGAAGTAGAAGATGGAGGCTCCCCTAGTGGTGGGGGAGATATATTAACAATAGTATATTGTCTTTCATGGCTACAAGTAGATAACTATATGGGTCACCTCGCAAGAATTTTCAAAAGAAGATGGACTTAACCCCCATTTATACCACCCCCTTTGTGCATTTTTAATCAAGAATAAAAAACAAAAGATAATGAAAATATTAGAGTAGAAGAAAGAGAAGAAGAATAGAGAAGTGAAGATACGAGTGAAGAATAAGGTGAATTCAACAATACTTTACCTCGAGAAATAGTGGTGTGGAAAATTCAAGCACCTAGAATTCAGAGAAAAGGAATTAGTTCGAGTTAAAAGATGGAAAATCAAGACAATACACTAAGTCTACCCATGTTCCACATAACAGGTAAGGATGATGCAGAGCAACATTGGTTTACATGTGAATCAATCTGGTCTATAAAGAGAATTGCATATGAAGCAACCAAAATCATGCATCTAGAGACCACTTTCAGAGATAGAGACTTGACATGGTATATGAAGTATAAAGATACTACACCAGCAGGACAGGAAAGGTCCCTAGATGAGATTAAGTAGGATCTACTTAGGGATCACTAGAATCCTAGGTCAAAATCCCAATGTATCATAGATATAAAAGAGATCAAGGAGAAGGAAGGAGAAACTGTATGGGATTGCGACCAATGGTTTAAAATCGTGTTGGATAGGATAACGTTCCAAATCTAGGATGTGTAGCACAAGTAATGTTTTATTACAGGTTTCCTTCCCCACATCTAAGTATCACTCACCCAATAAAAGGTGAAAACTCAATCATAGGTGGTAGAAATTTCCATGCATCTGGATGATATGCCAGGAGAGGCATATATGTCAATAGGATTGGTATAGGTCCAATTGAAAATGGCCAAATTGATTATGCAACTACAGGATATGGATAATATGAAGGTCATGTGCAAGCATGTATGGTGTACTACATGTTGCTCAAAAAGGAATCGATGAGATGAATTCCTTGTCTTGCGAAATTATGTGGCAATGGGCACACCCGATCCTTTTCAATATAGGCAAAAGGAATTGTGTGAAATATGAAAATAGTGGGGCCATGTGCCACCCCGCTACCCAACCTTGCCGAAGTACTAGATAATGACTCACACTCCATTCTGTGAGTTTTGTAAATCCTCTAGGAATGATGTCAATAACTATCGCTCCCTCCAATTAATGCAAGATAATACCTGTGATGCATTATGGGTCCAAGAGAAATAGAAAGGTGGTGAGAACATTGGTGTGGAAAGAGGTGGATACCAAGGTGTTCCTCGAGGTGGATATGTGTGTGGTCATGGTCGAGGATATGGAGGAGTGGGAGGTAGACCCCCCACATGTTTTGATTGTGGTGATATTGGTCATGTCTCACAGTTTTATACAAAACTGCATGTGTTATGCACATATTTTTATAGTCTCGAGCATGTCACCGAAGACTGTCCCAAATTACTGAATAAGTGGGATGACAAGAATACCATTTGTAATATGGTACATGATAATCCACACAAGAATAAGAAGAAGAATGAGGAGGTTGATGTCTAGGTAGTAACCTGTAGAGGGGAAAATATAGGAGTAGGCTTCAAGCATGGTGAAGGTTGAGGTCAAAAATTAGATGGAAAGATAAGGAAGGCACCTCAGCCCCCTCCAAAGTTTTATGCAACAAAACAAAAGAAGTTTGTGTCCGATGCACAGAGAGCACGGGAAGAAGGAATAGCATGTGAGTAGTTGCAACGCATAAGTTAGAGGTCACTCGAGGAGGCTTGGATATAGGAAGTTTAGAGGGAAACTCAAAGGTTGTTGGAAGAAGCTCGGATCCGTGAAAAAGTGAAACCTGTGATGCAAGGGTCACTGGAAGAGGATAGTGCATGAATAATTGCAACACGCAACACAAAGATCATTGGAATAATCTTGCATGTGTGAATAAGTCCAATGTGTGATTAAATGGTTAATATAGGAGGCTCACAAATAGACTAAGTTGCAACACGTTGAGAAAAAGGACTATGAAGAACGACTCCATGAGGAATTGCAACATGCAATGCATGCAAAAGTTTTACATGAAATAGGTCGCAAGGAAGAATATGAAGACCAAATAAGTTCTTTCCCACACTATTGTTTGCAACTATTGAATTATCCAGAATTTGCTAGTAAACTAACTCATATGTTAGCTACTTGCATGAAAGAAAAAGGAGTGGAGGCTACCATATCCTGTGTAGTTACCAAAAGATATGTATGTTAGTTTAGCAAGAAAAGGCATAGTGGTCGATAATTTAATATGAAAACATAGCTTGGTGGCTACAACATGGATGGAGTCATGTTGGATTTGGGACCCGACGTGAATAATGTTTTGAAGAAATCTTGGGAGGTGATGGGTAAACCTAAGTTAGTATGGTCACTCATCTAGCTTCGATTGGACAATAAATACAAGATATACCCAATAGGTCATCTAGAGTAGGTATAAGTCAACATATAAGGAGTAAAAACAAAGTCCAACTTTATGGTCATAGATATTATGGATTAATCTGATCCATAGCCTACATTACTAGGTATTGACTGGGCCTTTGACAATAATATGGTGATAAACTTTAAGAAGAGGTAGATTCCCTTTGAAACATACACCATGCGTGTGGTCATGCCACTAGATCCATATGAAGGATATAGGTATAATGAGCCTGTGGATGAGGTGTCGTGGAGCTCAGTCATTGAAAATATTTATAAGATCACAAGGCACAAGGAAGATTACATCAACACCACTGCAGATGGAGAGTTAAGTTGGAGAAGTGTCAAGTATTATGACATGGATTCTGAGGATTCCATGGAAAGGTGGAAGAATAAGCTCTACAAAATATCAACAAGGAGGTGCATGCATATATTTGTAGATAAGCGTGCAAAAGAATTTTGATGATATCAATATCATGTGTCAGAGTTGGTGCACTCACTCATTACATGGATGCAACACATTTTCGAACCTCAGATGGATCACACACTTGATACAATACTTCTCAAAATTCCTTCACACTGGTGGGATGACCATCAAGAGACACATCATGATTGGGAAGCTCTTGAAACATCCCTATGAGAAATATTTCAACCAAATGTTGACAGTTGTCAATACATATGTGTGAGTGAAAAGAATTGGATATCTAAGCAGAGGCACAATGTGCATGGAAAATATATGAATTTCCATTCTAGGCTCCCAAAGAAACACCCTATATCCTCAATTCCTCAATTCTACATTGGGAAGAGTAGATGTCCCTCAATAGATCATGACAATCTATTCCTTGCATGTCTGTTCCCCAACCCCATTGAGCATACATACGACTCTAGCATATTTATTAAAGAAATGGTCAGCCAATGGACTCAACCAGAACCATACAAGCCTACTCTTCTACCTCCCACATGTAAATTGACCAGTTGTTCCCATATGTCGATATGCAGTGACCCACCTAGGGTCACTCCATCCCTCTAAGCCACTACTCAATACCCGTTGAGGTGCATAGAACGATGCACCACACCTTCAATGAATAAATTCTCACATGGGTTTTGCCATCTACAAATTTATTCATTTCTAAGATCTGGTGGCAACCACAAATTGGCAATCTCAATGGTCGAGATGAAAGGTAATCCTCACACGTCGTCTACATCTAATTATGGGAAGGACGACTCATTAATACCGTTGGAAAGGGGATGATTTCCCCGATTTAGAATAAAATAAGAATTTACTTGCAGAACTCAACACACAACTCGACATTAATGTGGGTATGATAAAAAAACCTCCAATATGTCAATTCCAAGCACTGGACTAGGGAATATTACCATCCCACTCAATGGAAATATGGGATAATGACTTCGCATGCGCACACATCCAAGTGCCATTATGGCTCCATCTAATTCAAAACCATCCTCACCTTCCACTTCCTCATTGTTTATTTTTCTCTGTGCTACACATACCATCACCAATCCCACATCCCAAT
>SNQJ01S0240985.1:0-13502 GCA_010110895.2 Picea sitchensis
TCCCTAATATGAACATATACACATAGCTTCGCCAAAGATGAGTAGATCAATGCCTAATATTGATGTCTAAGGTGAAGATAGGAGTTAATTACTTGCTTTTAGTTGATCAAGAAATGAAATAAACTGCAGAAATAATGCATACCAACAAACAAAATGTCACTCAAACCTTGCAATATATAACTCTTTTAACAATACAAAGTTGAGGGTTGAATGCCCTTTCCAAATGAGAGATGATTTCCTTGGTTTACCTCGTGATAAGTGATTGTAAGTTGACAAGTATCTCGTTGTCTTGTACTTTCAGATCTACAAAACATGGTAGAAAACACAGAAAACAAAGAGCAAAATGCCCATTTGGGGCCACTCCAAAGTATGAAAAAAAACTAGATCAACAAATATATGGGGGGGAAGCTTGGATAGTGAGTTAATGATGATTTTGGTGGCCCAAAACTTCATATCTACAAGTAATTTTAGTTTCCAACTGTTGAAATATTGTAACTTCAAAGAATATTCTACTTGAGAGAGAGTTGAATACTATTATTATATTATATTTAATTAGGCTCTATTGTGCCTCAGTAAAAGTCGACCCTATTGTGTGTTGACAACCAAATGTAAATTAAGAGGGTAAAGTGACAGGTCGGCCCAAACCTAATTATAGGCTGGCCAAACCACTATTTATAAGAGAGGCCATTGCATCATTTGAACACACACAACATCCAACTTTGCAGTGCACAAGTCTTTGAGGAGAAATTGTTGCAACTGGAGGTGACGTCAAGGAGGATTTTAGTCTATCTCTCGGTATTTCTTGGTTAAGTGGTGCACTACTCTTCCTAGTGAAGGAGTAGAGGAGCATCTTCTGTTCGGTCTTTGGTCTATCTATATTGAGGATGGACGAGGATCTTTGGATTTTTCCTCTCCCATGAGGTTTCGAGGATAATCGTGTCTCTATTATTTGTCATTGCCTCTCTTATTTATGTAGCTAATGTGCGAAATGATTATAATAAGAAAGAACCATAAGCTGCTAGTTGTATAAATGAAACTTATGGTATCAGCGATTTGAAAGAGATCAGCTCTGATTTACCTGTAAAGAGTGGTGCAAAATTAGGATTTTACATAAACCTAAGTGATGTTTTCCATATTTGAGAAAGACGTTGGAGAGAAAGTAACCACACCTAGGAGCTCACCATAGGAGGGCGCATCTATTCCCTTTATCATAATTTTGAAATTTGAAGTTTAATAAATTAGGGTTTCCTCATAAAACCTGAATTTGCTGGTGTAATAATCTGGAGTTGAAATATTAGTTATGATTCGGTATATCCCGGTTGAAGTATTTAGAGTTGTAGTGCAGTTCATTGTACTGTTCCTTCATGCCATTTCTTGTGCCGATTCTTGAGTGCTAGTTCTGATGAAAGGGAATTTTTTGAAGTGTTAAAATTTTTATTAGTCCTAGTGTATACCTAGCAAATCTCCAGCTAACTTTAATTTACAAGTTGAAGCACCTTTGAAAGAATTTGATAGGTTTATTTATTTATTGGCCATTCGGATATAGTTGCCACTACACGCCGTCACCCAGTATGTACTACATATGCTTAAAGTATCCATTATTTTAAAGGTGTTGGGAGAAATGATCTTTTTGTCTAAACAACAATCGTAAATCCAAAAGGATCTCAGATCCTATCACCATTAGAAGGCTATACTTGAGTTGATTAATTTGATATGCCTCTACTTGTCTTGGAATTATTGTAATCTTGTGAATATCGGTAGCATTTTGATCTGTGAAGTTATCATACTAACCATTAGTCAAAATTAAATTCAAAGTATGGTTGTTCGCGTTGAGATTATACAAAAGAGTTTATTCCCTAACTTCAGTTTACACATGTCCTTGAAAGCATGTATCTTAGTACATGGGGACCAGTTGAAGAAAATACTTGTCATCCCGTCTGAACTAGACTCAAAAAAGCAACACACTCATTCTTGAGGACAAGACTTTAGGTTCCAAGTTTGATTGATTAAATTGATAAGATTCAAATTTACATGTCAATTTTGATAATTGCTAAACACTATAGCTGTGATAGAAATATTTTGAAAAGTTCTTTATAATTGAATACTTGGTGGCATGTGAGCAATATTGAGATAAATACTTATTGTAATAATTTATTAGATATAACCCTAACATCCTCCTCTGGGAGAAAATTCTTGTTTTGTTTCCAGGTTTACCATGGAGGAATGATTGCAAGTAAGCCATTCCATCTAAAATCGAACTGTGGAAGGCACTATGAGAGATTGAATCACAATACTAGAAGAGTGTTTCTCTCATCCTTATTATTGTATTTCTTACATTTTACCTTTGTTTGGTGAGTCACAGTGATATCTCTAAAGGAGCTACTTTGACGATTGTTCTTGCTATTGTTTCATTATTATTATAAAGAATATTACCCTTGTCTATTGTTCTCCCTTGTTGTTCTAGTTAGGGAAGGTCCGGTGTGATAACCACCGAGGGAGATATAATCCTTTATTCAGGAAAGCAACATGTAAGATGAGACATGGAAGAAGATTATCCAAGTTGTAAAACCTTGATGCATTATACATCCATGTGCCAAAGAAGAACAAGAAGAAAGAGCTGCTTTGCTTGATCTGAGAACATCTCATGGAGGCAGGATCATGTGAGAGGCAGAGAGGGCTCAAGATAGTTGAACAAAATCCTTTGGTGAAATTGATGCTCCTTGGGATCATCAGGAGAGACTAGTAGAGCCACAGGGAGCCCTACCAGGAATCAATGTAGTAACGAGAAAGAGACTAGCATGGGCCATGACAAGATGCAAAGACATATGGAATGGCCAGGCCATGTCAAAGGGATGGAATGTCCCAAAAGATTATCTTATGGAACTGGGAGGAGTCAAGCTTGAGAGAACATGGAGACTTCAGGGATAGTAAGCATGATCTCAGAAAGGGATCGGATGGGAAAAAGAGACTTCTTCTAGGTAATAGAAGATAGATGCCATGAGTTGAAGAACTAGATGCGTAGCTTGAGACCTCTAGGGATATTGAAATCTCCAGAAAGATTCCTTGTTCAATGTGAAGGCTTGATCAAGGCTGGGATATGTTTGCCTTAAAGACAGAAGGGAAGTCAGCTGGTGACTTCAAGTTAGATCTAGCAGATCAAGCATGTTGTAGATAGCAAATGTAAAGATGTACAAAGCCTCATTTGTGTCCATAGAATTCTCCCAGCAAGAGAGAGAAAACTATGACGAGACATGATCTGATAATTAGAAAAAGTATATATAGAACAAACATGATTCATTAAAAGAAGACTGTCTTGAGTCAGTGGTGGTATGCAAAATCATGCTGAGATTGAGTCATCTTTGAGTGCCCGGTCAAGTGGGAAGTACAGGTTGAGCCATGGAGACATGACTACAGCCAGAAGATTGGGTTACCTCTGAGAAAGAGGATAGCTACTCCTGGGAGATGCTAGTTGAGCCACTCCTCAACTTGAGATAGAATCTCCTTGTGTGATGATAGGAGTTACTCTTAGAGGACTGTAATTCCATGAGGTGAGATAGACAGTGTTCTAAAGCTAATAAAAGGGATGGGTTTTTCATTTATGCAATGTAAGAATAGAAGTCTAATTCACATGTAGCATACTATAGCTGGTCAATCATTCTTAACTGCGGCTTTACCTGTTTCAAAAGAATGATTATCATTGTTGAACTAAGAGTAGCTCTACATCTTTCATCTGACAGAAAGTTATCCCAAAGCTAGTGGCTGACTCTTGACTCTTGGTGGCCATCCTCTTTCTCCAGAGGTAACTCAATCTTCTATTGTGATCATGTCTCAACCCAACTCATATCTTTCTTAACACTGAGCTCTGACTTTCAATCTCAATACATGGACCCTCATCTTGCTCACAGAATCTCATATTGTCAATGAAACTCTTTAATAAGATCATGTTCATTACAGATTCATGAACAATCTCACCATATCCTCTGGCACAAATGAACATGAAATGAAAGACTTTATTTATCTTATGTATCTGGTATGCAAATCTGATAGATCAAACAAGAGTGAATAAAAAACAAACATATCTGATCCTTCGGCTGACTCCTCTTCATCGATGAAAAAAAAAAAACTCATCACAGGAGATCTGAGAAGGTCAAGTGGAAACCAGTGCATAAATTCTGCATAGATGTTGTGTTGATACACTTGCCTCATTCCCTGTACTTACATGGTAGTGTTGATGTTTCCAAACTGTGTTGATGTTTGATAATTCCAGCTTTAGCGATGTTGATGATAAATGTTGCTCTATTTCTGTTTTCTGAGATGATGATGATGTTTATTTTCTATTGATGTTGATGATGAGAAGAAAAAAATCGATGAACCTTAGATATGCTTGATAGTGTTCCTGATGTTGATGCTGATGTCCCCTCCTCTTGATGATGTATGTTCAAGCCCATTTCGTTATTAATGTTATTCAGTGGGAATGCCTTCTTGTGTAAGGGTGTTGAATTAGTACCAACTTAGAAGGAATATTCTGCAGAGAAAGTTGAATAATTATTATCATTATATTTAATTAAATACATTATTGCTAAAAGTAAAAGTGTGCACTTATTGTGTGACAACTAAATGTAGTGGAGATGCTTGAAGTGATAGGTCACCCCAGACCTAATTATAGGTTGTCTGAGACCAATAATTATAAAGGAGTCCAGCAGCTCATTTGAGACACACAACCTCAGCTCTTGGTCATGAGATCTTGGAGGCTAACAGGGGTGGCTGTCCAAGGGAGGGATTTGGTCTATCTTGGTATTTTATTGGATTTAAAGTGATTTTCCTCTTCTAAGTGAAGGAGTAGAGGAGGATCTTTTGTTCGATATTCGGTGTATCTATATTGAGGAAGTTTTACTAGGTTTTCTCCCGTGAGGTTCGAATAATTTGTGTGTCTCTATTTGTTTCTGTGATTGCTTCTCTTTCGGTGATATTATTTATGCAGCTAATGTGCTTAATGATTATAATAATAAAGAAAGAATAAATAGCCATAGTTGTATAAATAAAGAGATTTAACACAACAATCAAATTGTACATCGAGGAGGGGTTCAAATCCCCCTAGGGTCAAAACCAAAAAAATTATTCCAGCAAGAAAGTAGACTATATAATGGTCGAAATATGTCTATTTTTATCCCAGAAATTATATATTTAACTATAATGTCAGATCTGGAATTAAAACAAAGGGTTGAAGGTGATTAAATTTACTTGCTCAATCCCTTAGATGAAGTCTTTTGTTGGATCTATGGATATGTTTGTTGTAATAAAACTTAGATCTGCAAAACACCTTATGATACCTTCGTGAAATATATATTTGAAGTGCAGAAAATCAGAGGGTGAATAATATCTTCCTTCAATAAGATGGATCTAGTATCAAACCCCAAGGATCTGCTAGCCATTTAAGATAAAATTTATGTGCAAGTTAGACAAAATATTTTAGTGTTTTTTATTTTATAAAACAAAAATAAAAAGATTGATTGGATTTTAAAATGTGATTGGTTGTTGTAGTGAGGCTTATCTTGGCCTAACTATTAATTTCCAGTGTGCGGATTGTGATCACAACCCTCTTTTTGTTAGTTGTGAATTTAGGACTAGATAATGGGATTAGAGTCGAGGAGACTATCGCACCCAATCTAGTCTAAAATAGTGACTTCCAGGTTCCACAGAGGTATCACAAAACTTTGAGGAGGCCCTTAATACAGTTAACTATGGTGTCAGAGTATAATCTTTTAACACTTTTTGAAGGGATTCGAATATAGGATTTGTGGCCTGCAACACTTGAGTTTCTTAACACTGACCTACCAACAACAAAAGGATTAGGATGAGTTTAGCACATTATTTCTTTCCACGTGACTGCACTTGGCCTTAATGGATGCGTGACAAACAGAAACATGTTTGACCAACTACAAAGAATATCCAGGATTCACGTGGGGATAGAATAAAGTAATCCATTTGGGATGAAATAATATTATATTGAATAAATGTATACGAGTATGAATAGATGATTACAAATAGAAATGAGGGTTGTATATATACCAACGCAGGGGTGCCCTTTCATAAGAGACATGACCTTTCTTATGAGGTGTCTCTTCATTTATTAATTAATTGTTAATTAGTCCTTCATTTATTATTTATATTTATATATTTTATATATGTTATGTTGTTACATTGCCTTCCTTTAGAAATGATTTGTCCTCGAGTCATATTAATGGAAAAACGTTAAGTCTTCGATACTGACTCCTGATATCTTAAGCATGATTATTTGTTTTTGGTGTTGTGAGTTAGTAATCTGAGACAATATGAGTAATAAGGAGTTAGGTAGGGTGGCCAGAATTGTGAAAGGATTAGACCATCATATATCAATATTTTGTGGAATGTTGCACTTCCATGATGAATTGTTATCGTGAGACTTAATTGCATTGGTATTAATATTTTTTGAAAGATAAGTCAGTCTTTTTTGTCCTGAGTGATATTGATACTATCATTAGTTAAGATATCTGCTCTTATGATTTAGATGTCGATAAGGAGTTCTTATAACATGACGATTTTCCCTTATCATGCTTGTGGCGTTTTCTTGGTTTAATTTTGATATATGATTTTCTTCATGTGTCGATGTTGCCTTGTTAATGGTTGAATTTTGATTAGCAAGTACACTTGGAGCTTCCATCATTTGTACTCCAACATCAAACATTGTCTTTTTTTTTCCAGCTTTTGTCAACTTCTTGTGATGTGTTTAGATCTCATTATTCCATTTTTCCATAACTTGTATTTTTTACAGGCCCGATGATTTCTTCATTTGATGGGATAGTCATTGTTTCCTTATCAATTTGTGATTTCTTGTTGGTAAGTTGCTTTAAGGTTTCTTGGTGCAACTTCTTCTCACCTTTTAACCTCTTAATCTGGCGATCAAGTTCTGACTATAATTCTTGAGAAAATTTCTTCATTTTATGTCGGTGATAATTTTGTCAATTTCTTTTTTGCATATTTTCATTGATTTTTTATTTTCTTGAAGTATTACTTTGGAGATATCTTCAAAGTCTTCCGACGTTACTGGATCTGACTCCAATGTAAGTCTGTGTGTTATCTTTAATTTTATATGAAAATGTCAAAATTTTTCTTCTTGGATTTTAGGATATTGTTGTCGTCTAATACACCCTGGAAATTGTGGAGAAGTCTCAACCCACTTGGTGTGTCCTTGGGAGGCCTAGGCTTGAGATCGAGACCTTTACATTGCCTCCAATTTGGACTCCTTTGCGTCTGGAGAGGCTCCTCCTATGGAAGCCAAGGGGTGTAGACCTTATTAAACTATGTGAATTATTATTGTTAAGGCTCTAGGAGTTAGTTGCATTATTTTATTAGGGAAACCCAACTGTGACAAGCAACAAATGCAATTGTCTGTTAGCTATTATGAAGAACAAACCTTTATTTTTATTAACCATCAGGCGAACTGAATTAAACAATGATGATCCATTGAAATATACTACAATGAGAAAAAATGGCTATACAAAATAAAACAATGTTATAAAATAAATATTGTATGAGAAATAACTTTACATTTAGATCAATTATGTTCAAAATAAATAAAGAATATAAAATAAAAGAATGCTTTGGAACAAGTATTCCCCTTGAAAATTAAACAAATATTACCATAGACAAAATAACCACAAATCTCCAAGAATACTCCAAAGAACCGCAAATAAATTCTCAAACTCTATTTTATTAACAAGAAAAAGATTCTCAAATTAACAAGAAGAGAGAAAATGGGAGAATGTTGGGAGAAGACCCACATAATAGAGTTTTATGAGAATAGATAGTCTAAAATGAGGGGTAGACATTATTTTTTACTTGGGAGAGAGGAAAGACCCTCTTGGATGAATTACAAATGTCACACATCCCGAGAGAATGAATAAGTCAAGGAGGGCACACTTTTGGGGTTTTGGAACAAGTTAGGGTTTTGAGGAAGAGCTTCTTCACACTCATCAAAACATGAGAGTTAGGCTCTCAAGGAAAGGAGTGCACCAGGTTTTGGTACCCTCTTCGCCTAAATTTTTACTTTACCCAAATTCATGAGAAGAGGCACACTTTTTCACTAGGAGAGCATCACTTTGGTTTTTTGGCCTAGGCATGCGGGTCCTTCTAAGTGGATTTTCATTTTCCAACTTAGGAAATACATTGAATCCACTTCCCACTTTCCTCTCCACGACTTTAACATTTTACAATTTTGGCTTTTACCTTAACTTGGTCGTCTCACTGTGACTTGGACTACTCATGAACTTAGTAGCCCTGTAACTTAATTCAATTGAAGTTGAAACTTAGTCCAAGGGTGTAGGTGGTTATAATCCATTTTATTTGAGAGTGCTCCACACCTCAATACAAAATCAGAAGACCAAATTTTTTACATTTACATCAAAAATAATTAAAATTTCAATAAATAGGCATTTTAATAATTAAAAAAAAAAACCTATCAAAACTATGAAATTCACAGACTCTAGGGGATGTATAGCATGGTCACTTACAACATTCCTTTTCACTCAGCTTAGGATAGATCATTAGAATGCCTTTACCACCTTGGAAGATTTTGTGAGTGGCGAGGATAATTAGGTGCACAGTAGGAAGATTAATTACGAGGAAAAACTTTTCGATGAAAGGACTTTACTATTATTGATAAAGTTCTAGGCAACTAACTAAAAATTGGCTGATGCTAACATATTACATTATTCCATCAGGAGGCGGACATTTTGAGTACACAGAAAGACGTGTTGGAGGAAAATTTTGCCCTATTGAGCCATTAGTCTTCAAAATATGTTGTACCAGGTGTTACATAACTTCATGGTACATGATGTTGACAACCTATTGAAATAAGAGTGGTCAGCGTCAGCTCCATAAAGAGACGTATTAGCGATCTTTTGGAGGAGAGCATGCAAAGAGCCTCAAATCCTACAGAAACAAAGTGCTCACCAGCCAATCAACATGAAGTACAGCCAGTGACCAATACAAAATAAAACCATAATCAAACAAATGAAATGATATTGACAATAATCGCATAAATGATATAACTATACAATGAATTATATACACAAATGAAATAATGAACAAAAGGTCAAAGGAAAAAGGTTAGAATGAGGTTACAAGGGTGCCTTTGGACACCATAAAATTTGTAGATTGAAGATCATTTCAGGTGGAGCCTTTTCATGCATATCTTACTTTGTCGTCAACTGGTTGTATTTGAGTTGTCCGAAGACTAAATGCACTTTGTTTTGATGTTAGGATGTAGAACCCTTTCTAGTTCTCAACCTTTCGTTAGAATCTTCATGAACCCTTCCCGTGGGTTATGGGTTCAACAAATGAATTCGTTAAAAGTTTGCTGATTTCAGAATTCTTCACTGAAAGGATTGGCGCACTCACTAATAGAGATGATATGTTGATTATTATTATAACCATTAATTTTATGATCTCTTACCATATCTATTCCACTTTTTCCTCTTTTTCACTAGCTCTTTTTATGCTTTCGTCTTGTTTTGTAGAAGACATCATCTTCGATCAAAACAAATGTCTAATTTCTAAAGACATAAAGATAGGTGCCCAAATTCTATCCAATTCTTCACGACATCTGGTGAGTCACGAAGATGGTGAGTTGATGTTGCATAATCGCGATTATGAATGGGAATCAAACTCGTCCGATTTTAAAGAATGCATCCATATCCCTTTCCTTGACTTCTTCAAGAAAATACCATCAAAAGAATCCATGGTATCCCAAACATTACAAACACTTGAGATTTCATCCTTAAGTTCCTCTTTGACATATGCTAGAAAATTAGATCGTACCTCATAACATCCCATCTCTAACTCACGATATCCTGAGGAACTCATTTATGGTTTTTTTAGGATCTTCAACATGGTATTTTCTTTCCAACTCCATGTTTAATCTAAACATGGCCCCATAAAGAGTGGGAATAGTGACATAAGTTAAATCATTTGTAAATTACCTAAATCTGCCGGTTGTTTTCTTGAAGTAACGTTCCCCAAGCATCGGCACATCAATCACTATGTCCATTTCTATCCTTGGTCTGAGGAAGTGACAAATGCATTTTAGCAAGCCCTTTATCAATATTCAATTCGAATTGTTTTATCCATGGCACAAATGTTATGAAGTACAGGCCTTGAAATCTTCAAAATTTAACTATTCATTACTTTCTTGATCATACTTATTTGAACTTTCTCGAATTAGAGCATGCAATTATGAAGGGAGATGGTTGTTCTAAGTAAGAGAAATAACTTGATTGATTCGCTTTCATTTCCCCTATCAATTTTGTAAAATCACATGTGCATCTTGTTGGGAGGCTATAGGCGGTGGCCCGTCAATGTGTGCTAATATGAGGGATCTTACATGAAAGCGTTGAGCAATTTCCTCTTTGAGGCCGAGATTTTCATTATTTACGCCATGGGACAATATTTTCATTGTTAGACCACCCCTCCTAAAGTCAATATTTAGTGCGATTTTAAAACTGTTCAGATTAGGGAGAGGGGACTCAATGTCAACAAACCCATTTTGATTTTTTTCCTCTCTTTGGTAAGTGAACGTATATCCTGAACATTTACGATACTTTCTTGGGAGAGCTTGGGACCAAAATCTTTAAATTTGCCTTTGTCCACCACATCATTCATGCAATTTACCTTCCTACTATGCTCCATCGTTTCCATCCATTCATTCATGCCAACATTGTATATTCTTGACCAAACATATTAACTTGTTCATGTTCTAGTCTAGAGGGTTCCCCTTAATTACAAATTTGAAGAAAAAATTTGGCAAGTTGATTCCTCATGGAAATATTCACAAGCTCTGCAATGGTATAGTTTGGTGAGTCGACCAGAGTTGATAGAATCAAAGGATTTGGGGCGCTGCAATACTTCAGGGTGATGAGTCGTTTTCATTTATCATTTGGCTTATTGTGAGATCACGTTAGCTTGATCCTCTCATGGCCACAACCTATTTTGCACCAATGAATCATTTGGTCTCATGGTTAAATCCATTTTACTTTTATTTTTATTATTAGCTTGGTTAAATCCATTTGTAGTCAATTAGTGAGCTCACTATGCCATCCATTAGAGATTCTTGATTTTCCTTTTTTCTTCTTCTCCTCATTAGATTTGAAAAATGTTCCCCTTGAAAAACCAGGAACGTTGGACTTCCTAGCATCTTGCATATTCTTATATATCTTGATAGCATACTTTTGTGCATCCCTTAGAGTTATTGGTTCTTTATCCCTTAATTGATATTTTATTTCATCCTCAAAGGCTTCCATATCTTGAATTAGAATAGATGCATAGGGGCTTAATAGTTTGTGAAGTCTCTTAATCAGAATCATTAAATGTCTTATTGAATTCTTCCATTGTTTCATTTGGTGATATTGATGCGATATGAGACATTCTCTAACCCTGAAACACAGAGAATGTTGATCATTAAAGCTATCTGTGAGATATTCTCCAGTACCTTACAAATGAGAGAAAGCCACACAGGAGGGGTGTGTGTTCCCTAAATAGAGGCAGGCAGGAGCGTGAGATGGCCTCTCCCTTCTGGGGAGTTGATAAGAACTCAGGGCGATTCCTCTTGTGTAACCCACCCAGGTGAAAGGAGATGCTGCAGTTGGGCGTGCGTGACATAGGTGAGCGTGTGAAATCCTAAGAATTTTGGTTATCGTCATGAGAGCAGAAATGAAGATGATGTGTGGCCTCTCAGAGCATGGGATTCAGAAACTCAGGAGGCTGACTCTCTGTGTAAATGCAATGGGAAGAATCTGTTGGTGGGCAGTGCATTGGATGGAGACACGGTGAATCATGATCCTAGTGGCTGAGGAGCACTGAGTGAAGAAGTGGTTCAATACGTGTAATCACAGTGGTAGGAGATGTGGACCTCTATGGATGTGCCCCTAGTGGATGGCCACTAGTGGGTGTATGATTTCCCTTGCTATATTGTTCAATACTGAGACCTTATTGTAACCCTAATTATAATGTAAAGATGGGTTGGCCCCTGTAATGTGGTAGAATTAATGTTAAAGATAGTTAATTTGGTTAATTTTAATTATATTATAAGCTAGTGAGGAATTCGACCTTGTTGTAGACATTTATGTTAATGAGTCGATCTAGTACCAGTAAATGTAAATTCCCATTGAGGAATCATATCTTTCACATGGGTTGGAAATTTCAACAGTACGCTCTTCATGTGGAAAAGTCCTTTTATCTCTTGAAGCTAGTCTTCTAAGTTTGAGAACTTTTTCCCTCTTGTGCTAGATCTTATTAATGGTGGTGAAGGTCTTTCCCTTGAATACTAACAAAAGGATTTGGTTGGGTTTCTTCCTTGTTGAGAAGGGTTTCCAGGGATACTTCTTGTGTTCTTGTGCGTAGTGTTTCTTCTGTGATCTTGGTTACTGCAACAAAATTATTTATGAACAAGACAAATCTCACGAAAATGGAATGAACTACAGCAACCTAGCTCTATTGAAAAAATCAACATCCGTTTTTCTTTCTTTTGAATAGTGCTAAGGGCAAACAATAGAAATAGCGATCTCATGCGATCACCCCCATCTTTTCATTGAAGGCTTTTGCAGTTCTGCTAAAGTGCTAAATATATGTTAAGGATCACGTTAAGAAAACCATGGAGTTGCATCCTTCGGAAAACACCATGGTGTTTCTTCTTGTGATCTTGGTTGCTGCAACATTATTGTTTATGGTTAAGACAAATGCAAAAATAGAATGAACTACATGCTTAACCTAGCTTATTGAAAAATCAACATCATTTTCTTTCTTTTGACTAGTGCTAAGGGCAAACAATAAGTGACGATCCTCCTTCTGATCACCCCATCTTTCATTGAAGGCTTTTGTGATTTCTGCTAAAGTGCTAAATATGTTAGGATCCTGTTCCGAAAACCACTCAGTTGCATCCCCTTCCAGAGAAAACACAAAAAGGGTCATCTTGTTGTCTTCATGATTGTGACCATTACACCACTTGCTGACACACAAGTTGAAGTTCAAGATGTGAGTCCTGACACTAACAACATTGTTTCCCTGAAAACCATGCAATTTCTCAATAGCTTTGTCAGGAATAGGATGAGGATAACCTTGAATATTTATAAAATTACATGGCCTCAATAGGTCACCCATAGTTGATGTGGGATTATTTGTTGTAGGATTATTATGTGCAAACAAGAGATGTATATCAAAGATTGATTTTTCCCCAAAAATTTCAAGTAGCCTACAAGGAGCAAGTCTGTTTATTCTCCTCCTATACACCCTTTCAGGTTTAGGAAAGGAATAAACCAACCCTTGCGGATTGCTCTTGGTCGGACACCTCAAAGAATTATCAAATGAAGTTGACACTTGGAGATTAAGCAGTGTTAAATAACATAACTCAAGTTGAGATAAATTAAGGAAAATTTTTATTACTTAGTTCTTAAAGAATTAATTAAATTATG
>SNQJ01S0240986.1:2840-13437 GCA_010110895.2 Picea sitchensis
GTGCTTCCTTCTAGTGGGTGCTAGAGAAAACAGAGAGTTGGTGCTCTCAGCAAGTTGCAGCTTACAAAACAGAGGTTGTAGCCTCACAATGAGTTGGAGCTCATATGTATGATAATGTAAAGAATGTAAAGATTACTTATCATACCAAGAAGAAGAGGTTTTTACCCTTTATGGATTTCCTCAAGAAATATTTGTCTCTGTATATTTCATATGTGTGACTGATGTCGAATGTTCTATTGCTTACCTCCCTGCATTATTGTGATTTTCATTAAGTGCTCTGCAAAGAGTTTAAAATAAGCATAATTGTTTAAGCATGGTAACAACTGATTCACCCCCCCCCCCTCTTGGTTGTCCAACAGGGTGTGTTACACACACACAAAGATATATATAACAACGAATAACTAATAATTAACAATTAATTAATAATGAAGAGACACCTCATATGAAAAGTCATGTCTCTTATGAAAGGACACCCCTACGTGGGTATATATACATCCCTTATTTCTTATTTGTAAAAACATCATACTACATCTCGTTTTTATTTGTATTCAATATATATATTGTTATCCTAAACAAATTTCTTCATATTCCAAGTATTTTGGATATTCTGTGTATGAACTGTGTTGGTTCACCACATTCGAGGAAAGACCCCTTATGACACTTGGTCAAGAAGGAAACCATAGGTAACCAATCTCAATTTTTTTGGTTGTCTAGCATATGTACATGTTCCAAATTTAGATAGACATAAGTTGGAATCTAAAAGTAGAAAATGCATTTTTATTGGATATAACACCGAATCAAATGCATACAAGTTATATGATTTGGTAAATAGAAAGGTTTTTATAAGTAGAGATGTAATTTATGATGAGTAACTTCCACATGTGCATATATTATAATGGAAAGGTGAATATTTCCAAGGTGATAATGAAGAGAATCACATTAAAAATCATATCATATATAGGAGGCATATACGAGAAGAGGACAAATTATTGGAGGAAGAAAAAGTAGAGTTGGAGTTGAAAGGACAAGATGGAAGTCAATCTCCAGATGATGAAATTTGATCTCAAAAAAGACCAAAATGGTTCTATAAGACTCTTCAAGATGCAAAGTCAGATGAGATATAGTAGGGAAAGAGAAGAACAAGGTCAAAATCACCACAAGTAAATCTCTCTTTGATGAGTGAAGTTGTGCATTCTTATGTTTTGGTTTATTTTAATGAAGAAAATTTGAAACAAGAATGGATAGATGCAATGCAAATAGAATATGATGCCTTGATGAAAAAAAACACTGGAAAGTTAATTGAATTACCCCCAACTAAAAAACCAATAGGCTATAAATGGGTATACCACACTTCAAATCATATGATTTCATTGATAAATATAAAGTTGGGTTAGTTGCAAAAGGATATGCACAAAAAGAAGGAATCAATTATGAGGAAAAGTTTGTTCCTACTGCAAAAATAATCACAATCATAATGTTGTTAGTTCTTGCAGCACAACTTGGATGACAGGTACACCATATGGACATCAAACGTGCATTATTGAATGGGGATTCGCAAGAAGAAGTGTATAGCAGCTTGAAGAATTTACAATTGAAAGAAAATAAAATTTAGTATGTAAGTTGGTGAAGGCCTTGTATGGACTAAAGCAATCCCCTTGACCATGGTATGAAAAGATTAACAAGTATATTAAATCAAAATGGTTTAAGAGAAATTATTATGATCCTAACTTGTATATTAAAGAAAAAGGTGAGGAAATTATCACTATGGTTGTATGTGTTGATGACTTGATAACTACAGGTAGTAGTGATGACTTGATTCAGGGAGAAATATATAGGATTTGCAACTCGTTTTATATTACTAACTTGGAATTGTAACATTATTCTTTGGACATTGAAGTTTGGAAATAACCACAAAGGATTTCCATCTCACATACAAAGTATGTTTTGGAATTGTTGGAAAATTTCAAAATGGAAGATTGTAATCCTGACAAAACACCAATGGAGGTAAATTAAAGATTTCAAAAGATGATGAATATGAGGTAGTGGATGATGTTTTTTATCATCAACTTGTAGGAGGATTGATTTATCTTACTACAACTAGACTAGACATAATTTTGCAGTTGGAATGTTATCAGTGTTCTTAAATTGTCATGGTGAAACACAATAGAATGAAATAAAGATAATGCTTAGATATATCAAAGGTACCTCACATTTTGGTATTGTATTGGAGAAGAATGATAACTTCATGTTGAAAAGTTTTTCAAATACATAATTGGAAGGTGATACAAATGAAAAGAAATATCCAACAAATTATGTCTTTTCCATTGTTAGTGGAGTGATTTCATGAAAAAGTAAAAAGAAACCTTTGGTATTCCTTTCAAGAATAGAGGTTGAGTACAAGGCAGCTATTGGAGAAACTTGTGAAGCAGTGTGGTTACGTATAATGTTAAGTGATTTCAAGCTTCCATAAATGCAACCTAGAATTTTACACTATGACAACCAAAGTGCCATCAAGATGAAGAAGAATATGATTTATCATTCAAAAACAAAACATGTGAAAATCCAGCATTGTTGTATCGGAGAACAAGTGCATAATAAAACGATCGAGTTTATAACACCACCTTATGTAATCTTATAGACACATTGATATAATGCATCTCTCATTTACACTTTGTCACTTGTCTCTCATATATTATCAATAGCATAGTTTAAAAAAGGATACCCTATAGCCTCATGGGTGTTTTAAGTCAAATGATTGTAATCTAGGATGACATTGAACATTTCAGGACTTAAGAGGCATCTTCAAGAATTTGTATAGGTAATCTTTTCTTCATTGTGAATCTTCGCAATCATATGCATGTTGACCATTTTTTAGGTCAACCTTTCACTTCCAAACAAGCACATTACTTTTCATAACATGTGAACTTTAAGATCTCTAGTTTCATTGCTCTTAAATCTTAGTGAGGCTAATCAAAAACATCATAAATTTTTACACCATGAATTATAAGAGCAGATAGTATGCATATGTATTCATCTCCAAAAAATGTAGAGAATGAATACAATATTGGCTACAGTTTTATGGGAAATGAAGAAAGGGAAAGAAAAGAAGATTTGGGAAACCTTACAATACTTCCTTTAGCTATCAAAATTTACCAAGGTGGAGCATTTGAAATTTCTTGGAATATCTACAATCTATTTTAATGGAAAAGTCTTGTCAGAAAACAACTAGCAACAACCATGTAAATGTTATTTAGATCAAACATGTGTTTGGGTTCTTTTTAGCATATTTCCCACCATTTGAAGCTTCATTGGGACTATCTAACACCAAAGGAGGTCCTAGTAATCAATCAGCAACTAAAATAAAGAAAGAAAGCTAAAAGATTAAACTAAATGAGACAAATATCTAACAAAAATTTGAAGTAAAACTCAAAAACAACAAACATCAATGGAAAGAGAATAATAAAAGTAAGGAGAATAAAGATAAAAAAGAAACAAGATGAACTAAAATTGAGATGCAAAAACATGGCAAAAGAAAATTGAACTAAAACCAAAGATTTGAGGTTAACATTTCACTGCTAAAAAAAAACATGCGTGTGTGTGTGTGTGTGTGTTTTGGGGGGAGGGGAGGCATGGGGAGATTTTCTCTTTTCTCTTTTTATATTTTGTCTTTTAATGTGTACAAAGAAAAAAAAATTACTTATTGTTCATGATTGGTACCATTTGCATTAATGGGAGCCATCTTGATCTACCAATGCAATCTAACCTTCAATCATGCCTGAGAGGAAAATTCTGACATGAAGGAAATGATAAGAAACTTATATTGACATCTAACTTCAACCCACAACTTAAGGTACAAGGTCTGATAAAGCATTCAAAACTCATATTTCCATCCCTTGACCTTTCAAACTTAAGGAACCATGGATCTTATATTATATCCTGAATGATTAGCTTTGGAATCAAATTTCCCTTCCACCACTTTGCAAAACAAAAAGAAACTCATTATTAGTATAAGACAAAATTTCAATAGAATGGTTGCCTACCTCAACCTTTATAACATTTTCTTAGACCTTCTCATCATAGAAACCACTTTCCTCAATGAAAGATAAAATAATCATCATAGATGGGATACAAGTTTTCTTCAAAAAGGGAAAAACCTTCAGCAAGGGTATAATCAAGAAGAATCGGGACCCCTACCCCAAATTTATCATTTGGGTAGCAAGTCTCTTTCAGTAAAATATTCAATATAGTCATCATAAATCAAAGGAGAGTTTGGTATTGGACATTGAGTTCAGTGCTTCCCGTGAGTTTCACAACATGGGTTAACCCCCTCTCGTGGATCCTAACTCTGACAATTGTGGCGAAGATAAATGCATGCGGGTTTTGGTCTAACGACAATCATAGTCCAAAAAATGGTATCAGAGAGACATGTCTCGAGTTCGAAACTCATCCAGCACGCACTGGGGGGAGATTGTTGGACATTGGGTTCAGCGCTTCATGTGACTTTCGCGACATGGGTTAACCCCCTCTCGTGGATCCTAACTCTAGCAATTTTGGAGGAGATTAATGCATGTGGGTTTTGGTCTAACGGAAATCGTAGTCCAACATGCGGTTCAAAGGGGGTGTATTCCTAGGTTATAGTGGCATCATTAAAGACCAAATATTCCAACCTCGAAAAAACATTTAAAAGTGTCTTGGATTCGTAAACAACATGCTTAAAATCCTCCTTTATAGAATCATAGGTAGTATTGAGGGCTACCAAATCAGTTAAAGTGGACTCTGGATGATAGCTTTCATAATCTGCCTTTGAAAAATTACCATTAGAGGAAAACCGCCAATGCAAAACTTGGGTTCATGTACAACATATTTAGAGAAGAGAGAGTTTTCCAAAAGATAGATATATGAGGGGAAATTAAGAAGGAAAATCATGGCACTTAATGGCATTAGGATCCAACACTTTTCTTATATCAATAGGAATAGTCTCTACGAGGTAATCATTATACATAAGGTATGGATCCTTATCAATAATCTCATTAGGTTGAGGAATCTCATGATCACAATCATCAACAAGGACATCATGCTCATTATCAAGATCATATTCCTTAGGTGCAACTAGGCCTCCAAAATGACAAGGGATAAATAGTTCATTAATCACATCTTCCAATTGAAAGTTAACAGTGATTACATCACATCCTAGATTCACTTCTTTATTATTAGGATGATCAATGGGGAAGGTATTTTCCAAGTCATTTCCATCTCAAATGTTTGGTTCTCTCTTACAAATTATCTTATCTTCAAGTAAAACATCATCTTGCAAATTATGAAGAAGAAGTTCCTTATAGCAAGAAGTGATGGTATTCTCATGAAGAATATAGATGTGACAAGTTTTCTTGGTATAAGCCCGAAAAGGGGCATCATCAAATGGAAAAACATCATAAATCTTTTGCTCTAATAGTGAATCATAAAACAGGGAGTCATCAAAATAGAATTCATCAAAAAAACCTTTCTTAAAAAGTGAACTATATTGAGGGGCATCAATTGAATCCCTGATTTCTTGAAGGAGGAAGCTTGGGGTTTGGGAATAATCATTTAATAGAGAAATGTTTCAACAATTTTCCCATCGTCACCTACATTTATTAAGCAAGATTAGCCTCTTAGCCTCCAAGAATGCATCACATATTTCAAGAGCATGATACTTATCACAGAAATTACACCAATGTAGAGTCAATGAAAGGCTAAGATTAAGCATTAAGGTCTTGAATATTACTTTTAGAAGGTTGAAAAATTATCCCAACCCAAAATGGATTTTATTCAAAAGAGAATTGAACCATTTGATAGCTTTATTTCAAAGTGTGTGAGGAAAGATACAAACCATAAACATTGAATCAAATATTTATTTTGCATAACAAGTCCACAAAAGTTTGATGTTCTCATTTGGATCTTCATTAGGAAATCCCCTATATTGAGGAAGGTCGTCAACCAAACACTAGAATCCTAGACTATAAAACAGTAAACCTAGAGTGTCACAAAGAATCATAGCAAGACACCAAACATCTATCATCACTAACAACAATAAAATAACTACATGAGGTAAAGCATGTGACTACAGCAAAACTATCTTCAAGGTGCCTAAGTACTTTGATCCCCAATAGAGTCACCATTTATGTTGATGTTCACTGTCAAAAATTCGAGCAAAACAATCAAAATGCCCTTGTAGGGCTCTCAAGGGGACAATTGGGATTGGAACCTATGTTATGCTTTAAGCCTTAAACTCACTAAATATGATATTAAATTGATCAATTAACTGAGTTAGCATAGCCTTTCCACCTTACGGGTACTAGGACTCCTTAAATTGTGAGAAAATTAATTTTAGATATGAGGCTTATGTCAATGATTAATATAAACCCTTTATAAATCTTAGATTTTCTATTTAAATGCAAATAAAGACTGTTGTCCTAAATTAAAAGCTAAATAGTAGTTGTGATAAAATGAAAGCTAAGTGCAAAAATTTAAGCTACAGTGATCAAACAAGTAAATGCAAGCTAAACAAAACAAGAAATAAATCTACAAAAGTTAAATATATACAACTTAAACTAAAATAAGACATATGTATAGTAATATACACAAGTTGGTATCAACAAAGAAAACATAAACATGTTTTTGAAGTAAAGTAAGAAAGATGAAAATGTGAAAATATATAATACAAAAGAAACTACAAACATGCTCGGAACAATGATTTTTAATATTGATTAAAGAGTAACAATACAATCAGATGATAACCCAAGTCATACAACCGGATTAGTGCCCAGTGAATATAATGTTTTTGAAAGAGTATGGCATTCACAAGCAACAATGGCACAATGGGAGAAACATCAAACAACAAGGAATCTATTTGAAAGATTCAACACTTGGATTCTTTGAAAGAGATCTACAATCATGGCTAAGTTAGTTGTTTTGTCACAAGGATTTTCCATGAAAATAGAAAATATTCCAAGAAGTTTCTAATGCTCCACCTTGGTAAGTTCAGATTGTGGAAGGAAGTACTATTAGGTTTCCCAGACCTTTTTTTCTTTTCCTTTCTTCATTCCCCACATAGTGATAGACATTGTTACCTCCCCAGTCTAGGGGTAACTGAGGATATCATGTCAGACATGGAGTGTCGAGAGTCAGATTGACCAGCAAATCCCACAGGGTCCCTCCTATTCATGTTGATCACCACTCATTGCCAACAATAGAGCAACTTCCATTACATCAGGTTTGGATCCGAGAACGCAACGATTTTTTCTTCATGAGGTAACAAGTTTGGTGTTATGGTAACTTTAATATTTTAAGAATTTGAGCATGTTGCAAAGAATCCTTTCTTTATTATGGAACATTTTCCTGGAAATTACATTTTTTGTCTAATTTCACCTTGGTGGTTGTCATTGTGTCCTAGTAAGTTGGTCACCCTTGGGAAAAGGGCTGCTATTGGGTAGTTCCTTGGAGGGTCATCGTACCATTCCTATTCATACTTACCATTTTCCAAACTTCTTCCCCTTTGTTTATTCATCTTTTGGGCGCCCAGGTTCATTGACCCCAAGAAGGGATTGTACCTCATTCCATGGGAATAAGGGGCCAAAGGCCTAGAGGTGTTGTAGCTGGAAAAATTTAAAATCCAATCATTATCCTTCCATATGCTCACCCTAAGGTCTTGAGAGCAATGAAATGCTTCTCCATAAAAATCAAGGACCTTCTAAACACAACTAATAAATGTCTCGCTTGTTGAGGAAATACATTTTTCGGTGTCTCTTACTTTCCATTACATATGGCACTGTGTGTGTTTCTAGCTTCAAGTGGCATTGCAGTACTCCTTACCTTCCATTACACATAATACTCAATGTTTCGAACCATAATAAATTAAAGGCAATAAAGGGCTTAGAAAAATGTTGCATCGCAGATGAAGGGAAGCACACCCTCCACAAAGGCACCTTTAAATGAGACAATATGATCCCTTGTATGTCAAGAACCCCATACCTAGAAGTATTTCTCCAATCCACCTCATATTCATTACATGACTTAGATGGGGTCTTCCTAGGAAACATTCCTTGACTTGGGGATTGGCCTACCCAATAAGGCACCATGACACCCCTACCATACCTAAATTTGGCAAAGTTTATAAGGTATTTGAGCATTTGTTTAATTTGAAAAGAGGGGATTTGATGCACATGTTTGGGTGGTTCTCCTATTAGATGTGTCTTACTTGACATGATTCATATGACTTGTGGACACTTGGAGGGCTTACTTGTCTGTCTTTGTAGGACCTTTCCCAGTGAAATCTATTTTTGAAGGAACTATGCCACTTGGACCTTCAGAGGGGCTTGGAATCCCATGAGATGGGTGTTAGACCCCACATCTGGGGCACCATTGATGATGAGTGTTGCACATGGAAGATGAAGGATGTTTCCTTTGAAGGCATCCTAACATCACTGGAGGATGAGCTTGCACCCTTCTCCACTTGTGTGTTGGCCTTTGGAGGCCTAAAACGTCATCATTAGCCCTTGACGCCACCCTTGTTAGTTTTGTTGCATCTTAGATCTAGTCTAATAGCTCTACAGTTATGCATAATTATTCAATTCAAATTGTAAGCATAAACACACTAAGATTCCTAACTTTAGCACAACAAAACATAAGTATTCAATCTTAAAAATCAATAGTCTTATGTTGAGAAACAATGGGCTCTTGTACCAGGGATAATGGCCCTTTTACAGTTCTTTGTAAAATACCAATACAAGAATTACCTGGGCAATTGGCTGAGTCCTTCCAGCCAACTCCTTACCCACAAAGAATTGTTGTTACAACCTATAACAACCCTTGAAACAACTGTGTACATGTTGTACTTGATGCTTCAATATTCCAAGGTTGTTGCCCTTACTAGTTGTGACTGTCATCCATCTCCAATGGTTGTCCTGGGCATAAATCAGCCTTATAACCTTGTTGTCCATCCTTAGCACTCTTTGTTGTAGCACCATACAGCCTGGGACTAGGGTAGGCTTACTCCTCAAGCCTGGGACTACCCTCCTCTAGCATCCAACCCTTCTCTTAGGGTTTGGCCTCCTCTTTCACCCTACTTGACCCCTCCACAAGAATTGAAACTGGCTGCAACTAGCTTTTCCCTTTCTTCAGCAAGGTACCTCCCCAAACATAAGAGAAAAACTACATAAGTATGAGGCTCAATTGTCTCTCTCCATGGCTGGAAATGTCTCCCAAAATCACAGAAATCTAAGAGAACTTATTCCTCCATGTCTCCACACATGTGATTGTCACAGTCACTTGGATTCTTATTTATACATGTCCATGGGGTGTGTGACAAAAAATATTTTCACAAGTCAACTCAAATGTAGGCTTAAGTAGGTGTGAAACCCCATCACAAACCCCCAAACCCCATCACCAAGCCCATGAGGCCCCGACCTCATTTCTAGGTTGATTTTGACGAAAGGAAAGGCCAAACAGATGCCAACAAAATTTCTCACAAGCCTGGCACTTTGGCTTCTAGTGGGAATACCTCTTGAAGATACAAAATCAGTAATCCTTGGGGTTAGGGTTTGATGGACGAGATGGTTTCAAAGTTGGTTTGATATGAAGAGACACATGGCATGGCACTTTGGCACTTGAGGACATGACACATGGCCTTTGGAGGCCCAACATTCCACCATTTCATCCTTGACGTCACACTTATGAGCCCTACATCACCCTTCTAGGGAATCATGTCACCTTATCAAGGCTATTTTTTATGTAAATTTTATATTTTGAATTTATGAAAGATAAATTAGAGGGGTCAACCCTCTTATGTTTTGTTGTTGATCAATTAAAGTCGAAAAATAGGTTTTCAGGGCCTCATATAAATAAAGGACCTTGCCATTTCATTTTGTCATCACAACTTCTCACCTTTTGTGAGAGAACACATCTGAAATTTTCGCCCTTTTAGGGTTATTGACTCGTTTACCTTATGTGCTATCTTTTGGAGGTCAAGTGTGGATGTGTCTTTACTTATTTTTTCAATGGCATTGCTACAATTAGGGTTTATTCTTGTCATATCTTGGTGAAGTAAATTTATGCAATTTTGTCTCATGCTATTAAATGTTTCATGGTGAATTTTATTTTTTCATATTGAAGATTTTGCTTGGTAAAACCCTAAGAGAGGAGCATATTTTCTTCCTCCACTCACAAGGTTAATTTCATCCATAAATTTGTGAAGGAAATCCTACCTAATGCTAGACTCCTAAAGCCCTAAAGTGATAGCACTTTAGGATTTTAACCCTAGACTCTTCATTGTTGACCTAGGTGAAGATACAAGATGGGAGAAAAGGTTTATAGGGCTCGAAAGTGCTTGCATCCTAGAAATTATCCTCCTTAAGATTTCATATCTAAGGCCCTAATATGCTAGCACCTTAGATATGTTAGAATATAGAAGATTGTGCTCGTTTTACCATTGAAAATACCCTTGTCACCCAACCATAGGCCGAAGCCACCCTCCGAGCACCTTGACCTTGACAGAGAAGAGAATCTTGGTAGCAATCCAATAGCCAAGAGAGGCTAATGCACCAAGCAAGAATAGAAACCA
>SNQJ01S0240987.1:0-13502 GCA_010110895.2 Picea sitchensis
AAACAACTGATTCACCCCCCCTCTCAGTTGTATTAGTATTTTCAACACCCCCCTCTCAGTAATCCAACATTTTCCTCATTTCCAATCATGGTGAAGTTATCAAAATATATTGAAAATATAAAATAAGATACTAAAGGTTATTGTTCTATCATAAGAAGTTTTCAAGATATCACTAATGATGTTATAGATGGAAAATTGGTGGAGCAAAAATCTTCCTTGCCTTCAAGGTATTTGGTAATAGTAAATGACATATAAAGGGAGAGGGTTCCTTTGAACTTGAATGGAGAAATTATTGCAAGCACTCATACTCGAAGGCATTGATAGTCGATCAAGCCTAGAGGTCTTTTACTAGGATTTGAAGCTGCAGCTATCGCAAGGTACGACCTGTCCTTATGTGTGTATGGTCTGATGTCAAATAGTAGGGAGGTTAACAAGATCAAAGAGTAATGATGCATCTCTAAGTCTCACCCAGGGTCCTCATTGTTGATGAAAATGAGGACAAAGATACCTTGACATTCCTGGAAAACTGAAGTTAGTGTTGATAAGAATGACAATGCAACCACAAAGGACAAAGTGTTCCTTGAAATCATGTGAGGGTAAACTAGATACTAAATTTCAAATAGGGGATAGATTTTGATCATTTTTATGAGGTCAAAAGGGTTGGTGAGGATGTATTTGAAGACTTCCATTGGGTGGATCATAGTTGATGATTAACAGTAGTGGCAATAAAAAAACTAACTAGACATATGATAACCTAATTCCGGGGGGATCATCAAATATGGTGATTGATTATCAAATTGGAACTAAGGATTAATGAATGGGATAGGTATTTGAGAGAGACAACTCTGGGGATCACAGTGAGGAGTACTATAATACATGAGGTGTTGCAAACAACTAGGATTATGCAAGCATAGGGGACTTGGTGTTAATGCTTCGACCAAGGGTGACTAGGATTGTTTAGAAAGGAAAATAAACTCCATTAGGTGCTATGGTACGAGTATAATTGATTCCCATATAAAAATGTGTTTTTTACAATTGACAATGAATGAAATAATGTAAAAAAATGGTTTAGTTACAAACATAGAGATGGGTTCCCTAGGCATATGATCAAACAACTCAATCATATGAGGTGAGAGTATTAAGAGTGAATTGGGGAGGGGTTCCCTTTGGATGGGTCTATGTGGGGGTAAGAGATTGATGAGTTGGAATGTAGATGGTATATAGATATTGGGGGAGACAAGAGGCCAATGAAAATGCAGTAGTGCATTCTATTGAAACTCGCAACAATACTGAGACGGGGGGTGAATAATATTGCATTAACCTTCTGTATTTTTCTTTATTTTAAACCAATTAAGTTATTTATAAAATTGTGCACTTAATCACAAATGCAAGAAGAAATCAAAATAGACATATAATTTGTTTAGAAGTGCACACTTAATGGCATATACAAGAAGAGAAAAATTTGACATTGAACACAATGCAAAAATATTTTTACGTGGAAACCCGATCCGAGAAAAAACCATAGAATATCTTCTTTATGTTCTTCTGCAAGAACCAACTTACAAACTATAAATTTTCATCTCAACATGCACCCACCTATCGCAGTTAACAAGGACACCAATCCTCTCAGGCACCAACTTGTCATAGATAATGAGGAAACCAATCCTCTTAAGCACTAACCTGTTACATATATTGAGGACACCTATCCTCAGTGAGATTTGACTGACCCTAACACCACCCTTCCATTGTGAGTTCAAAAAAACTGTTATATTGCGAACAAACTTTGACCACATCAAAATCTTGTGAGTTACAATTTTGTCTAAATAAAGTATGAAAATTGTATTGTGGACAAACTTTGACCACATCAAAATCCTATCAGTTACACGGTGGACAAACTTTGACGGTTACATTGTGGACAAATTTTTACCACATCAAAATACGATTAGTTATATGTGGACAAACGTCTGTTAGCAGACATTCTTTGACTAAATAAAATAGACCAAATATTCCTTGTTTTACAAAATTGTTCATTGTCACAACAATTCACATTATTTTTTACAAAGCATCTGCTACGCAGATAGATTAAGAGCGCAAAACTCAAGTCACAAGTCTTCATCCTATTGCATTCCACTCCATTGCTTGTTGCAATGGTTTTGTCTCATCATTCTCTTATGTGCTATTAGTTACATTGGCTCAAGGCACCTTGCGGAATTTCTTCTATGCAAATTTCACCCATTCTATCAAAGTCCATTCTGTCATACTGTCGCAGTCCATTCCATCACACCATCACATTCCATTCCATCGCACCGTCACACCATTCTAGTCCATTTCATCACACCATCGCAGTCCATTCTATCTCACTGTCTCACCGTCAGATAGTCATAATCCATTATGTCACATCGTAGCAGTCCATTCCGTTGCACCGCCACACTGTCACATTGTCGCAATCCATGAACTTATTTACATCAATGACAACATATGCTCAACAAACACCCCCTGTGTCATTGATGGAAACTCTACTATTGAGTTGCTCCCCCTATCAGTGTGTTCCTATGGCGTTCACTCCCCCTTTTTGTATGCTCCTCTTTATCGCAACTCTTTTTTTCTCCCCCTTTGACATCAATGGCAAAGGGATCTTCCCTACTGACTGCACACATTCTGAGAGTGACTTCCCTATCTAAATGTTGTATTTCATGCTACTCAAATTCCTGTGCTACTCCCCATGAGGCTGGATGAGTCTTTCAACAACCTCTAACATGTCATTAAGGTTATGTGCCTTAATGAGGAGTGGGAAGGAGTCCTAGATTCTCTATGAGGTAATCAAAGGAGTGTCTAGGTAATGGATTGGAAAAAATGTCTGCAATTTGTTCCTTGGAAGGAACATACTCTAATTTGACCACGCGATCCTGAAGTTGTTCTCTGAGAAAGTGATATTTGATGGGGATATGCTTAGTCTTAGAGTGTTGAACATGATTTTTAGAGAGATTAATAGTACTAGTATTGTCGCACATAATAGAGACAAGATGATCATAGAGTACTTGAAAGTCCTCGAGATTGTTTTTAATCCATAATACTTGAGTACAAAATGATGTTGCAACTATATATTCGGCTTCAACTGTAGAGAGATAAATGAAAGTTTGTTTCTTGCTGAGCCAAGAGACTAAACAATGGCCAAGGAAAAATGCACCTCCACTGGTGATTTTTCTATCATCAATACTTCCAGCCCAGTCTGCATCTGTATAAGCTCTGAGAACTAGATCTGTGTCTTTTTGATACCACAAGCCATAATAAACAATGCCCTGCAAATATATAAATATTATTTTAACTACAAGAACATGAGTTTCCTTAGGATTGGCTTGAAATCTTTCTACTAGACCTACTTCTTGTATGATGTCAAGTCTTGAAGTTGTGTGATAGATTACACTACCTATCATAGACATGTACACATTTTGATCTAATTCTGGAGCATCGTCATCCTTGCTGAGCTTACAACTGGTAGTCATAGGAATGCTTATTGGTGCACAATTTTCCAAGCCAAATTTATTCAATATTTCCTTGAGATGTTTACTTTGAGAAATGAAAATTCCCTTTTCTGATTTATGAATTTGTAATACAAGAAAGAAGGATAGTTCTCCTAACATGGAGATCTCAAACTCTTGTTGCATTACAACTACAAACTTCTTACTCATTAATTCAATTTTAGTGCCAAAAATAATATCATCAACATATACTACAATGATTAACAAATCATTACCTTAAGCTTTGATGTATAACCTGCTTTCCATAGTTCCCTTTTTGCATCCTTTTTGGTGCAAATATCTGTCTTGTATATAATACCAATATCTTAGAGCTTGTTTTATCCCATACATGGCTTTCTTTAATTGGTAGACATAATCCTTTTTATCAATTAGCATAAATCCTTTTGGTTTCTCCACATAAACTTCTTCCTCAAGGTCACCATTTAAAAATATCGTTTTCACATCCATCTGGTAGAGTTTGAATTTTCTGTAGCATGCAAGAGCCAAAAACATCCTGATAGTTTCAATTCTTGCAACAAGGGAAAATATTTCTTCAAAGTCCACACCTTCTACTTGAACATAACCTTTGCATACCAGTTTGACCTTGTTTTTGACAATATGTCCATCTTAATTCAACACGTTTATGTATACCCATTTAGTTCCAATCAAATTCTTTCCATTTGGTCTTGGGACAAGATCCCAAGTATTGTTTTTCTCTATTTGGTCTAGTTCTTCATTCATGGATTTGACCCAGTGGTCATCTTGACTTACTTGTAGAAAATTTTGGGGTTCAAACCTGGATAACAATGCAAAGTTTGCAGGGATAGATGTATCTATAAGTTTTCTTCTAGTTTGTACACATGTTTCTTTGTTTCCAAATCTGAATTCATGGATGATGTTTTTGAACATACCTTGATGGTGTCTTTGGTTGTGATGTTTCCATTCTTTCTTCTTCTTCCGAATCTTCTTGTTCTTGTTGCTCGTCCATTCCATTGTCTTGTAACCCATTGTTGATTGGTTCATAATATTGCTCATTATGGTGTTGATGTCTCACTAAATGAAGTGAGCCCTCATCTACCTTTACATTTATGCCTTCAATTATCTTATGAATCCTTTTGTTGTAGCACTTGTATCCTTTACTTTTGGAGGACTAACCTAGCAAAATTACTTCATCAACTCTAGAATCAAACTTACTTAAGTTGTCTTCATTTATTTTAATATAGCATTTGCTTCCAAAATTTTTGAAGTTATTTATTGATGTTGGTCTTCCATTCCATAGTTCATAAGGTATTTTGTTGTTGTTTACTCTTATGTGCGCTCTATTGATAATGTTTACAACAATTTGAACAATTTATGCCCAAAAGGTTTTGGGTACTTCTGATTCATCAAGCATGGCACTAGCCATTTCTTGAATTTCTTTGTTCATCATTTCCACTAATCCATTCTGTTGAGGGGTTCTGGGAATAGAAAACTATCTCTTGATCCCATTTTTTGCACAAAAGCTGTTGAATTCATATGAAGTGAATTCTCCTCCTCCATCTGACCTTAGGCATTTGATTTTTATGTCCATTTCATTTAATACCTGTACTTTGTAGATTTTGAATTTTTCAAAATCCTTGAATTTATGCCTCAATAGTCCAACTCAAGCCATCCCGGTATAGTCATCAATTAACAAGATGAAATATATTTCACCTTGAGGAGATTGTGTACTCATAGGGACATAGAGATCTGTATGAATTAACTCAAGAGGTAGAGTGGTGAAGTGTTCTCTTTCTTTGAATTGAACTCTTGATTTTTTTCCAAACTAACATGACTTGCAGATAGTATTCTCGGGTTTGGTATTTTAGGCATATCTCGCACATCGTATTTTATTTATAGATTAACAAGCTGATTAAAACTAATATGGCCTAGTATTTTGTGCCAAAGCAAACTCTCATCAATTTTACCAATGCAACATTTTTCTTTTCCTTCATCTAGAACATACATATTCCATGAAGTTTTGTCCGCCTTTACGACAATCTTCCTTGTATTTTCATCCATTACCTTACAACCTCTTGAATGAAAAAAAAAAACATTGTTTCCTTTGTCACAGATTCCACTTACACTCAATAAGTTATGTTTTAGACCATCAACCTACAACAATTTTGTTCTTTGGTCTTTCCCCCTTTATGTTAATCTAATACAATAATTACTTTTCCTCTAATTCTGGATAGAGAATTGTTTCCAAAGGTGACATTACCACCTTTTTCTTCAGTTACGAGGTCAAACTTGCTTTTGTCTCCTTTAATGTGCTTGGAGAAACAACTGTCAATGTACCATTGATTTTCTTTATTTTTGGCATATAGAGCTAGTCCACAATTTTCTCTATTTTTGTTTTTCTTCCTCCAAACCCTGGTACAATATTCTTGTCTATCTTTCTTAAAGATAGGTAGAAACTTTCTTTTGCATTGACTTGCCTTGTGTCCAAAATTATTGCATATGTGGCACTCATGGTCATTCAATAAAGGAGAGAAGGAATTATTGAAGGAATTTTGAGCCATAGCCTTTTAAGGTTTGTTGAATCTTGTTCCTCCATTTTTGTTATATCTAGAAAGTTTGCAACTTACACCCTTATGTCCAAAATTTCCACAAGAGAAACAATATCCATAGAAATAATTTGGATGCCTTGGAGTGAAAAACTTACTTGTGGGAATCGACCTTTGTCTGCCAACTTGATAATACTCAAAAGCAATGGGTGGTTGTTTCTTTTTTGCTTTGTAATATGGCTGATCCAATTCTGATTGCTTCTTTTCATATTTTGCTTTGTTAGGATTACTGTTGTTTCCCTTGAGAGAATTTGCATAACTTGTAGGATTATCATTGGTTGACATGCTGGTGCTTGACTCACCTTTGAAAATTGTTATACTTTCCTTATATCCCAGCCCCATCTTTTCATCTAGTGATCTCTAATTGCTTAGAATGTTATCTAGAGTTTCATATCCTTTTATGAATTTTATTTGAGTCTTGGATTTCTCTAGTTCTTTTCTTAAGACAACTATTTATGCTTCTAGTTTGTCACAGATATTCTCCTTTTCTTTTATTGGATTTATCAATACTTCTTCCTTTCTTTTGGATTCTTCTAGTTGAATTTTTAAGATGACTATTTCTTCACTAATATTATTGTCTTTGTCTTTGTCTCTGTAGACCTACAACTGTTCTTTTTCTTGAGATGAGATATTTCCTCTAGAGAACTAATGAGTTCTCCTTCCATACCTACTACAACTTCACACTCTTTTGTGTTTGTTTGATCATATTTTTGTTGTTCCAAAGCCATGAGAATTTTTTCATCTTGAATTAGATCTGGCTCATCTTCTTCTTCGTTAGAGTTGTTATTATCCTCCTTTGAATAAAAACTATTCCTTTTAAAATTGAGAGGTTTATCCCTACCTTTTCTTTCCTCTTCATTGGTGCTATTTCCTTTAAAAGGACATTTAGAAGCAAAATGACAAACTTTACCACAATGAAAGCATTTAAATGGTAACATACCTTTATATTTTCCAGAGCTTGTCTTCAATTTTCTTACAAAATTAGATTATTATTCATCTGAGAAGTATTCTGATGAATCTTTATATTGGGATGTTAATGATTTGACTGATTCTTTGAAGACTACGTCCTTTATATATGGCTGATATTTCCTAGTTCTCATCTCATAAGCAGCAAGAATTCCATGGAGCCTATCCATAGTCAGTTTGTCTAGTTCATGCATTTCTTCTATTTATGATACCTTTACATTAAGTCTTGAGGGAAGAGATATCATTATCTTATGAACTACCATAGCTTCTTTAATTTCCTCTCCTATCCCTTTCATGGTGTTTACAGTCTCATCCACTCCGAGAAAGAAAACTACAATATTTTCATCTTCACTCGTCCTTAGGCTTTCAATTTGCATTATGTGAGATTGAAGTTTAACTGACTTCACTTTCTCATCTCCTTCATAATTTTTTACCATTTTGTCCCATATTTACTTAGTGGATTCCAACTACATCACTTTAACAAATTTTGTTTCTACAAGTCCTCCTTGGATAACATTCATACTTTTGCATTACTATAGTAATATTTCTTACTAGCTTCATCAAATGGAAGAGTGGTTGGGATTTTATAACCATGTACCACACTCTACCAGAATTCCATACCAAGAGACATCAAATAGGTCTTCATTCTGATTTTCCAAAATGCAAAATTTGTTCTATTGAACATAGGAGGTCTGGTTGAAAAAGAATCTTGATTGGCCATACTTTCTGTGTGATATTCCTTCCAACTGTTAGAGTGTTACTAAAGGAACCTTTGTTCTGATACCAATTGTTGAAACTCACAACAATACATAGAGGAGGGGGTGAAAAATATTGCATTAACCTTTTGTATTTTTCTTTCTTTGAACAACCAATTAAGTTATTTAGAAAATTGTGCACTTAATGACAGATGCAAGAAGAAATAAAATAGCCATCTAAGTTTTTTAGAAGTGTGCACTTAATGAAAAATACAAGCAGAAAAAAATAACATAGTGAACACAGTACACAAATATTTTTACATGGAAACCCAATGCGGGAAAAAACCACAAAACATCTTCTCTATGTTCTTCTCCAAGCACCAACTTTCAAGATATAAATTTTCATCTCAACATGCACCCACCTATCACAGATAATAAGGACACCAATCCTCTTAGGAACTAACCTGTCACAGATAATGAGGACACCAATCCTATCAGACACCAACTTGTTACATATAATGAGGACACCAATATTCCTCAGTGAGCTTCGACCCACCCTAGAACCACCCTTTTGCCCTAAATTCAGAAAAATTGTTACATTACACAGACTATAATTTTATTTTTTTTGTTTGTTCATTTGAACAGTTACTATATATTCTTCCCACACGCTTTAACACACCTACACAATCATAGTGCATCCATACTTTTAGTAATTTTTCCTGATTTCACCTTCGTGTATGTGGAGGTTTAATGGTTACATTGTGGACAAACTTTGACCACATCAAAATCTTGTCAGTTAAATAAAGTGTGAAGGTTTTATTGTGGACAAACTTTGACCACATCAAAATCCTGTTAGTTACACCTTTTTCTAAATAAAGTATGTGGATGCATGTTGGTTACATTGTGGACGAATTTTGACCACATCAAAATTCGTTTAGTTATATGTGGAAAAACTTCTTTTATCGGATATTCTTTGACTAAATCAAACGAACCAAATCTTCCTTGTTATAACAAAATGTTCATTCTTGCGACAATTCACATTCTAGTCTATAGAGTGTCTACTGCATGGATAGATTAAGAGTGCACAACTCAAGTCACAAGTATTCATCCTATCGCATTCTACTTCGTTGCTTGTCGCACTCACTTTGTCTCATTATGCTCTTCTGCGATGTTTGTTGCATCGACTCAAGGTGCCCTGCAAATATTCTTCTATGCAACTTTCACCCATTCCATCGCAGTCCATTTCATCGTAGTCCATTCCATCCCATTTTTGCAACGTCACATTGTCGTAGTCCATTCTGTCACACCGTCGTTTCCGTCGCACTATCACACCGTTTGAGTCCATTCTGTTGCACTGCCACACCGTCACACCATTGTAGTCCATTCTCTCACACCATCGCACGGTTGTAGTCCAAGACCTTGTTGAACTCAATGAAAATATATGATCAACACATTCAACATAACCAACCATTAAAAATGTAAATATATGGGAGTCCAAGAAGATGGGTCAACATGATGACGCAGAAGAAGTATGAAGTTCATTATCTGAGATGTAGATTAGTTGGACTCCCATCGTATGGGTTGTAACATTGTGGGTTCCGATAATAGAAGGGGAGATAAAAATAAGGAAACCCATGGGCCTAGAAAGATACTAGCCAAAAACAACTGAATGCATGTGGAACTTGGGTAAATTTACCTGCATAACTAGAAAAATAAATCCTGAAGGAATATTTGAGGGGGGATGGGACTAGTTAGTGAAATGACCTCAGAGGGAGTGCTTAACATGCCAGTTTGAAGAAGTGTATACCTAAAAGAGAAGGGTGAATAACTTATCCATATGAAGTGAAAAAAAATATNCTCAATGAAAATATATGATCAACACATTCAACATAACCAACCATTAAAAATGTAAATATATGGGAGTCCAAGAAGATGGGTCAACATGATGACGCAGAAGAAGTATGAAGTTCATTATCTGAGATGTAGATTAGTTGGACTCCCATCGTATGGGTTGTAACATTGTGGGTTCCGATAATAGAAGGGGAGATAAAAATAAGGAAACCCATGGGCCTAGAAAGATACTAGCCAAAAACAACTGAATGCATGTGGAACTTGGGTAAATTTACCTGCATAACTAGAAAAATAAATCCTGAAGGAATATTTGAGGGGGGATGGGACTAGTTAGTGAAATGACCTCAGAGGGAGTGCTTAACATGCCAGTTTGAAGAAGTGTATACCTAAAAGAGAAGGGTGAATAACTTATCCATATGAAGTGAAAAAAAATATCGGCACACATCGAACCAAATATCTTAAGTGAAAGTACTAATGAAAATAAACTTGACAGTACAAATGGTATAAAAATAGAGCTAGTGAGATCACATACATGCCAATAGAACTTTGGTGAGAAAAAATGGCCTTGGGGGAATTTTTTAATAAAATGAATGGAGCATTCATCATTGGAGGTGGTGATGTTATGATTCCAAAGATGCAAACAAATCAAAAAATGGAGCTTCGGAGATCCCACCTACGCCTCAATAAATTTATGACCAGGCCATATATAAAAGGGCATGGGGCCCATAAAATGAACTAATTTGTAATTTATTGAGTTAGAACGTGAGTGTGTGGAGCCCAAGACCTTCTCAAGATTGTTTTTCATGCACCCATGACCCATTTATGGTTCTTAGAGATTTATGTAAGGGTTCCTGAACCAACCTTTTAATTTCTCCATTCAATTTCTAGGGTAAGGTGTGAGGGGGGGATGTACAAACCTTTTTTGAATGGGACTATATAGTTCGCGCGAGATATCATCAATAGTTGTGTGGTATGATGTGACTATTTGATGGTCGCTCATGTGAATGATATGAATGTCCACATTACAACCACGAGACATTATTGCACATTTTTTCGTTGGATAACCACACAAAGGTCACAACTAAAAAATGGATAGTTGCGAGAGATGCTTTTCACAACTATTGTTTGAATAGTAGAGTGAATTGTGTGCATGTTCTATGAAACGTTAGACCAAGAATGAGTGAAAGTTTTTTCTAAACAATTGTGTGACTCATGCGTATGTTCATTGATCAGTCACACAAGGGACTTGCATGATTTTTTACTAAACAATCACATGGGATGTATGGATAGATGATATCTAGGCATGCAAACTTGAAGAAATGGAAAAAAAACCAACTTGATTTGTTTGGTTTTGTGTTTTGGAAGAGATGGACACCATATTGGACAACCATTCTTGTCCAGTGGTGGGAGAGGGACTATGATTCCCTACAAATTGAGGTTCATGGGGATCCTACAGGACAACTTAAGTTGGCCAACTACAACTTACTCAAGTACTTTGAATGGACCATGTTGTGCTCCTAGGAGGATATACTGGCCCATCTGATTGATAAGCAGAGGCCCCACCATCGTTCCTTTGAGGTGTGTGGGTAGATGATTGAGTTGTTTCTTGAGGTGGAATTATACTTTCTAACCAAGATCCCCTTTTAGGGAGAGATGTCATAGTTGAGGCCTCATATGGATGGTGCAAGGATGATCCAATAGCTTGCAATGCATTAATACACCAGGTATGAGGCTGTGAGAGGGGGATACATATAAATATTTATGATTTGAGATCTGGCCAAATGTGTGGTGGAATATATGGTAGCGAGGATATATATATGTATTTGGCGCATCACTAGCACCCAAATGCTAGTCATGGAGACGATGATCCAATGAAGGTATTATTCCTAGGCTTATATGATGAGAGACGCCATTGTTTCACGGCTAACACATTGTTGGATGTGCAAAGAGTGGGAATTTACCTTCAGTTAATTCCTTTGTTGTTTCTTCTTCAAGTAAGTGGTGCTCTTATTCCCATAGGTGCACCTTGAGATGAGGGGGCCGAGAGAGCCCTAGATGAGGTGGTGGGGGGAACTTATCATCCATGAGGGTGGAGGGGAGCTGATTTACTCTAGAATATCATCGTTGGTGGCTTCAAACGCCACATATTATACTAGAGTTCCCGTACATGGGAATGGATTATAGACACGACCTTGATATGGGTCTTCTAGCAGGTGTCATTTGGGGTCTAATGGGCGAGTACTTGTATTTTTTCTATTACATTTATGTGTATGTTTCTTTGTTGCTTTATATATTTCATTACATAACAAATTACTGATGGGTATTTTTCTATGGGTGTGCAGATGAAAGATTGGGGGGCTGAGAGGCACCATTGCTGAGGGATGACCCAATAACGGATTGAGTAGTAGCGGCCTAGAGGGGACATAGAGAGTGGGTTAGTGATGGGGTTTCCATGAAGATGAGGTAGGGCCAATAGGTGGTGAGTGGACCCAAAGGAGGAAGGATAATAGGTGGAAGAGCTCGATTGTCAATTGTTAGATATATGAAGGTGTCTAGACCTTTTTTTGCAGGGTGTGGGAGAGGTTGGATGGGTTGACCTTAGTGACATGATGGTTGATGTGTATGGTGGTATTAGACTAGAGTGGTGCCCGCTCTTGAGGCAGGTATTAGTGGTAGGAGCCACAGTCAGAGTGCAAAGGATGCCTCTAGTGGGAGGAGCTAGAGTCACTAAAATGAAAACACCTTGTAGCGGACGTTTTTGTAGAGGTTTTTAGTATTTCAATATTTGGAAAAACTTTCAAAAAAGCATCTACTACAACCTATGCTATGGGAAGTGGAGGTTTTAGAGGAGGTTTTAATGGATGTTCCATATAACTAATAAAATTTAGGTAGGAGGAGGTTGTAGTAGAGGTTTTTTTTTCCAGTGCTTGTACTGTTAAAACGCACCAGTGTGCTCTCATGCAATCTTCCATGGTGCCTAAATAACACTAAAATACATCTATTCTCTTATAATTATTATTCATCGATGATCTTATAATTTTTACACATCGGTTTCACATTGTTTTCATATGAAGCACCAATGTGTTTTGAGTATATGTACGCATTGATTCTATTTATAATTCATACATACTGGTGCTTGTTTTACCATGTGCACCCAAGGGTAGTGAAATTTTGAATATTTGAGGTGAGATGTCGACACCATTATTTTTACCAAGCACCGATGCATATACTATATTGAAAGCATCATTTTGTAGATTATATTTAAAGTCATGGTGCATATATTATATTTAAAGCATCAGTTCATATATTATATTTAGAGCCCCAGTGTGTATTGCAAAACATGTGCACCGCAAAATTTTGAAGTGATAAATATAATTGTATGTTATGGTGTCTAAGGAACAATGCAGCGATAAATATAATTGTACGTTATGTCATCTAAGGGACAACGTTTTTTCTCAATATTTTGCACCGGTTATTTAATACAATTAATGGGCATCATTGCGTATTAATATTTAAAACACACTGCATCATATTTTATGGCACACACCATTTATTGAGTTCATAATAATACTCTGCACCGATGTGTATATATTTTAATTATTATTATTATTTTATAAATTTTCAATTAATCATCTCAAAATAAAATATTTTTTTATAATAATATTGTTTTATATTTTTGTTATTGTGTTTTGATATAATGATTGCATAATTAATGCGTTATCCAACAGATTACACTTTGTTATTTGTAACAATGTAAACCATCCACATTAATTATCAACAACATTGTTGGATTACTGAGAGGGGGGGGGGATCAGTAATCACGTAATTATAATCATTTTTCTTCAAATGTTATATCAATGTAGAATTATTATCCAATAATGAGCAGT